>APFE031102231.1:53955-74062 GCA_000404065.3 Pinus taeda
TAAGATGAGAAAAATATTAATTTATTATAAAATAAAGCATTTAGCTTTATTGATAAAATTAAGGTACAAGATTACTTAAAAATAAAAGTTAAACAATATATGAGGTGGAGGAGTTTTTTTAAGATATTCTTTAGAGTGAAATCATATTTTTAACTTTAAGTTATGAGGAATTATAGTGACATAGCGTTAATATTATTCAAATAAAACCAGTTTTCCAAATATAAAACTATATTTAAAACTATTTATTAAGTAACACTAATCTTTCTATCTTCTTTTAAAAATAAAAATAAGAAAAGAGGTAATATTGTTTTTTAATAAATAAAGCTACATTAATGATAGTTATTCTTGCTCTATTTAAAAGCCAGATTATAATAGATTTGACACCTCAGAAGAAAGGCTAAGAGATGGAAGATGACACCATGTAAAAAGTATACTCTAAATTCGAGTGGAGACATTGTGAAATGGATTGATTTTGAATCGACATTTTAATTTTCAACATTTATACAAAATATGTGCATAGAAATATAATTTTCCTATAACATTTATAGGAAATATGTGCATGATAATATGATTTTCATACAAGGTTTCACTGCATATAATTTTCATCGAAGGTTTTACTTTAACAAAACTATGTGCATGACAATATCAAAATGATGTTCTTGCACCCCTCATCTTCAAACAGTTAAGAAACATTCAGTTCAATTCTATTCAATTCTATTCATTTGGACAAATTGATATTTAATTCTATTCACTTCCATTCACTGCTATTCTAGAGTAATATTTTATAAAAAAACTGATCGAATTCAATTCTATTCACATCACTATTATTAGTCCATGCCCAAAGGGCTGGCAAGGACTATAATAATCCGTTTTCCCAATTAGCATTAGTGCGACACGAACACCAACGATCAAAACTTTGGCTTAAGCGCGCTTGAGCCAGAGGAGATCTGGGATGGGTGACCTCCTGGGAATTCCTGGTTATCGAGTGCAAGCCTCGGAAGTGATGATTGATGCTATGTGATTCGTTCTCCACTTTTCACTAGTTTCAATCCCACTTCTTCACCCCTGTGAGCATCACCCGACGCAATGAGTGCTAAGAGAACTATTTAAAAAATCATGAGAAATTAGTCAATTACAACTACCTCTCATGGAAATGGTCATACGTGAATGACTGACTTAACGCAGTTGAATCCCAAAATGATATCTAATATAATGCACTGCGTAAACCCCCATACTTGAAATTATATTTATATTTTGTTTTTAATGAAATTTTATACTAAACACATTTTATGATAACTAAAGTTTAAGTTCACTATCTTATTTTGCCTCTTCTCGAGGTCAGGGAAGAGGTCAGAGGCACACAATTGTATTAGGATAAGAGCATGTATTTAAATACATTTTGTTGAAGTGAATTAATGCTGACATTAATTGATATATAGTTAATGTTAAGTTATAAACTTTATAAAATTTTTGTTTTATGGCTTTTGCTCGACTCCAACTTGACATCTGGGTTTATGGCTTTTGCTCAGCTCAACTCCAACGTGCTTCCAGAAAGACCTCTCATCTATGATTACATGCAATCTGATTACGTTTTGCATATGTTTAAAATTAGCTTCCTCTGTCCTTTATCGATTCCTCTGTTCTCTGTCGATTCCTCTAGTCCAGAACATTACCTGAGATGAATTAACTCGATGAATATGAGTAGCATGGGCCTAGCTTTTCCACTCCGTTCTCCCATCGGGATTATGAGCCAACCAACTCGTTTCATTTAGTCCATCCCTTCTTGTTCAAAAGCCCACTCCACGAAAAGCATAGAGAAATCCTCCATGATGAAATGAACTGAGCAGGGTGGAGATGAGACGGAGGTTCAGAATGATCAATATGTGGAATATTTATTTACAGTTCTTTTGTTTCTTTAACTTCTCAGAAACTAACCTTTCTCCTATCTTTCTTAAATAAGAAATCTCTTTGATGTCCATACAAGTATCCCTATTATCTTACTCCTAAGCTAGGTTCCTAATTCATATTTATTTTTTTATTTGTAATTACAAAATAACATTCAACAGTAATAAATATGTTGTTGTTAGTTGTTTTATTTTTTATTTTTTTTGGGTCCTATCTATGCCAGGTACTCTCTATTCGTTATTGTACATGTTGGCCTATGCTAGGTACTCTATATTCGTTATTGTACATGTTGGCTTCATGACTTTAATGGAAACTGGAAATATTTTTATGGGTTTTAAACTTAATATTCAAATCATTCCCTTTTTGGGTTGGAAATGCCCTTCAATCCTTTTGGCTTCTCCATGAAAAAGGGCATATTTGTGTGTATGAAGACCAACATTTTTTTCTGATAGTCTTTTATATATTTGGTTATTCTACCCAGCAAGGAAATACAAATTCCTTAAGCCAAAGATAACAGGCATATTTGGCCCAACAAAGCTCTATATTGTTTATTTTCATATGTCTTTGGAATGTCTATTTCAAATGCTTATTTGACTAGACATTATCATTATGTTAGAAATTAATATTTTCCTTGAATGAACCTCACATGGAAAATAATTTATGTATTTTCAGATTGAGGGTATTGTGCATATAATTATTTTTGTTTATTTACCATGCTTTTTCCAAATTCTTCCATATTTCTCTTACCACAAAGTCTCTCTTTATCTTATTTACCGTAATTGTCCATGGAGTCATAATTATACACTTTCATCTCTAGTTTTCTTCTCTATTTCCTTTAAAAACATTATAAACTTATTTTTGTTTCTATGCACCCTTAGATTCTACTACAAGGCAATATTTACCAACATAGTTATATATACACACATATTTGTAATTGTGTATATATGAATATATTAAATGTTTACTTCTGCATGTATAAGAATATTATAAAATAATCACAAACACTATACTTGAATTTCATTTTGGAAAAGAGTTTACATTTCTCATTGTTTTCAACTTTACATACTTTCACATATTCTTGAAAATGTGTATCTTCTTTCTCCACGGTTTCCTATTGTATAATATTTTCCTAGCTATTATTCTTTTAAGATATTTATGTGTTCACTATTATAATTTTTCATGTACAATATATTGTAATATTACTAGTATTAGTTCTGCTTTACCTAGTTTCAAGTTGTATCCATATAAGAAATGTAATACTTTTTTCTTCAATTCTTTTCTTTTCTTTGAAAATATTCTTGAATTTCTATGGAATTCTTGCTGCTAAGGATGTCGGGAACTCAGGGATGGCAGCAAGGGAGAATCTTATATATATATTGGCAGGCCGAGAAGGGCAGTAGTAGAATAGATATACTAGCTTTAGTATTAGCCTTAGTTTCTCATCTCCCCTCCCAAATTTCCCGGTTTAAGACTAACAGTTTTGGCAGAAGTGGGTGGGCAACAGGAACAGATCCCATTTCATGCAGAAAAGGGAGCAGAGCACAGTGAACTAGGGTATACGTGGCAATAGTTCTATGAAGTGATATGGATTCGCCTGCGTTAAGTGCTATTACAACATAGCTTATTTCTTTATCTAGTAGCATCTCTTCCAGGTCAAGATCCAGCCCTAGCTTCCCTTCGCCTGGCTATAGATATCGTTCTTCCAGTTTCAAAGCGAGTAGTTGCAAAACCACCCATTAAGTCATCACTAGTTTGTGGAGAGGGTGCAGACATAAAGACACAACCTGTTTCAAAGACATAAGGAGAAGCAATAGGGGTGGAAGCATCAAAGGAAAAGTAGTTAATCATAAAACTAATAATTAACATTCACATAGACAAAGAAAGAATCTATGCCAGTTAAGGAGCTAGGATGCATAGCTTGACCTCTTTGGCTACAAGTCGCTACCTCTTCTGGAGTCCATGCCACTTCTTGAGAAATGTTGGATGAGGTGTATGTAACTATCAACATGGATGGATTAGTGTAGCTCTGTTCAGCTCATCTGCTTCTAGCTAAAATAACCAGCTATACTATGCTTCGAGCTTCCTTCATTCAAGTTAGAATGAATAGTAGCATTCCACATGACAACATTTCCACACTACCAGCAGTAATGCCGACACTATGGCTCCTCCAGGTTTTCATGACAGTCGAGAGAACCTTAGCTCATGCTCGCTGCTACTGCAGGTACTAACCAAGCTTCTAAGTTTCTTCGAAAAGCTATCCAACACACAAGATTAACATAGAATGGTACTTGTCAACATTGTCTTGCTCTTCAACCACGTTTCAATCATGCATTATGCGTTATGTTCAACCACGTCTCTTGTTATGTTCAACCAGGTTTCTTTGGTGCTTGGCTTGTCTCTCGTGGTGGGGCCAAAAACCTGGATGGCCTTGTCTTAATAAACAGATTATTATGAAGTATGAATATTTAAACTATACCATCTAAACCACAATTTCATTGTTGGACAACAAACCTTTGTTGGCGAGATACTGGTTGTAGCATTTGTTCTATTGGTAATATGGTTTCTTGTTTACCACACATCAGGCCGTCGTAACAGTTGGATATACCCAAGATTTCCTGCATCTTTCTTTTCTTTATTCTTTGAATATCAGTCGAGTTATGATACTCAGGATTGCCTGCATCTTTATTTTCTTTATTCTTTGAATATCAGTCAAGTTACGATACTCAGGATTTCCTGCATCTTTATTTTCTTTATTCTTTGATTATCAGTTGAGTTAGTGTACAACGCATCTCTTGTTATGTTCAACCAGGTTTTTGTCACACTTGCCTTGTCTCTCATGGTGGGGCCTAAAACCCATTTGGCCTTCTCTTAATAAAAAGATTAAACCACAATTTCGTTATTGGACAGCAAATCTTTGCTGGTAGGATACTGGTTGTAATGTTTGTTCTATTGGCAATATGGTTTCTTGTTTACCACACATCAGGCTATTGTAACAATTGCATATACTTAGGATTGCCGGCATCTTTATTTTCTTTGTTCTTTGAATATCAGTTGAGTTAACGAATTTTATTCTGTATGTCCTCTATAAGAGGTTTCTTGTGTCATACATTGAGATTTTCATGAATATTGAATAATCTTTATATCTATGTTCCGGTTCTTCTACTCGCAAATGTCTATGTAATTGGATTTCAAAGATCTGTGGTTTCTCCTTTTAGAATCTTTGATCGGAGAATCCACAGTAAGAGAATTTTTACACCAACATTTCGAATCCCAAATGGGATCCATCATCAGGGTTAAGAGAAAGATGATAAAAGAAGAGCAAGAAGGAAGAGATAAATACTCATGAGGGAATGAATATTGAGGGAATGAATATTGAAGGAATAGCACAGGTCGGAAAGAAAGATTAATAATGAAACTTAAAATTAAACTAAAAATTAACATTAATTTTTATAAAATAAGATTGCTGTCCCGACAATTTTTGAGGAAATGAAGATCTGAGGCTCTTCTTTTGATCCTAACTCTAACACTTTCGAGTGCAAGGATTTCACTCCAAGTATCCCCTCCGTACAGGGATATGATATTGGATTTCAGAGATCTGTGGTTTGTGCTTTTAGAATCTTTGATCGGAGAATCCACAGTAAGAGAATTTTTACACCAACATTTCGAATCCCAAATGGGATCCATCATCAGGGTTAAGAGAAAGATGATAAAAGAAGAGCAAGAAGGAAGAGATAAATACTCACGAGGGAATGAATATTGAGGGAATGAATATTGAAGGAACAGCACAGGTCGGCAAGAAAGATTAATAATGAAACTTAAAATTAAACTAAAAATTAACATTAATTTTTATAAAATAAGATTGCTATCCCGACAATTTTTGAGGAAATGAAGATCTGAGGCTCTTCTTTTTATCCTAACTCTAACACTTTCGAGTGCAAGGATTTCACTCCAAGTATCCCCTCCGTACAGGGATAAGATATTGGATTTCAGAGATCTGTGGTTGTCTATGTAATTGCGAAGAGATGCAGATTTTGCCCATACAAGTGGAAATTCAGATAGTATAAACTGTATATGATTGTATCTGTCAAAAAAACTGAAAGCATTTTTTGTCCATAAACCTTAATATGAACTACGTAAGCCAAAAATATATAAAACCAAGAAACTGAAATTGGAGAATAAATTTGTGTGTAAACATTAGCTAAATCTGTAATTATAAGCTGATTTAAACTATGCAAAAGTTCTGGAATATTTAGACCTTGCACATTTAGAAAATATGTTAACCCATATTAAACTGCATTATCTGAAACAAAATTTGATTATGGTGAGGCACACAAGAGATGTTTTAACTCTTCCACGCAATGTAGGTATATCGAAGCTGGTGGGCTTGGTTGCGTCCGGGACTGCACATGGAACTAGTCCACTCACCCCTACTTCTGATTATTCAAGTTGACGAGTAACGGAAATTGCTTTTGACTTAGATCGCTTTGTGGGCTGCTCGAGAGAAATTGAGCCAGGGCTTGCTTGCCAACCATGCAATCCTCAACCACCCGCTCGTTGCGCTTAAGCCAGGGACTAGCTACCATGCAACACCTATTGTTTAAAATAAAATAATGTATTGCATCTTTAACGTGTCTCCAAGATGGAATCGGCCTAAAGTTCAAGACGTTTTCCCTTTTTCATTATGAATTGAGATTTTGATTTATGTGCCGCTGGTTTCGAGATTATATTGAGTGAATATTTTGAAGTGGTTTAAAGCTTGATTAAAATGCTTTACAATTTTATTTATTTATTACATAACTTTGAATCTTTATTTATTTGTTTATTAAAATGTTTTATAATTTCAGTTATTTATTACCTAACTAATAATTAATTTATATAATAATATGAATAATTAATATTTATTAATAATTGATTTGAATTGGATTTATGAAAAATTATTAAGTGCCACGACTGTATCAAATCAGGACAGACTTCAAATTTATGAACAAAGAGCTATCAGAAAGACCTCTGGACAATGGCAGTTTGCAGTTAGCAAGGAATGACGAGCACCTCAATCAAAACGTGCTGATTGAAGCCCATGGAGACCGCGCAGGAGGAAAAAATTGAAGTTAAGAAGCCTGGATCGGGAAACAGAGGCCATTTTTGATGCAGGACGCTGGGAAAAGCCCCTCGAGAAGGAGAAGCCCCAAGCGCTCGGTTGCATGGGAAGCCAGGAAACCGTAGGGAAAGTGCTAAGGTGAAATATGGGTCTCGCGCTCCAAAATTGGTGGTATATCGGAGGCACATTGGGGCGGTAAGTAGATTTGGTAGAAAATGAGCGATTCCATTCATCGCATGACATGTGTCTAGTGGATGAGAGAGAAAACCACCTCTCATCATAGGCTAATGGTCGAGCAAGTCAACCACACGAAATGATCGAAAACCATAGGATCTAGGGACTCTAGGTCTGATGGTGGAGATTACGCCCAATGGGAAAACTAGATTTGCTAGGGGAATTAAGCCGCAACATACAAAAGTTTGAAGTCTGATTTGACCGACTGAGTTGGCGGATGAATCATTCCACAATATATCTAAAGAACTGAATTGTCGAGGAAGAGTTGGCACAGTTTGTGAGAGGACAAGTGGCCACCTCCCTATGAGACATTGGCAATGATGCAAGGGCAGGGGACTGTAAGCAAAAAGAAGTAGGCAATCCGAAGGGGTGGAAGAGGAAGTGAACAATCAAGGAAAGATTGGCTTTAAAGCATGACTAAATAGACAAAACGGAAGAGAACAGAGAGCACGATAAGGAAGAACAAAAGAAGAAAAATAATGACAGAAAATGTGAAAGAGACAGTGAAGCAAGAAGCAGAAAACATAGAGCCGAGCTGACCTAAGGCAGCATCGAGTAGATGGAACCAGGCTTGAGAGGTTCAAGCCATCCCTATGAGGATATCTGTCGGGAATTGAGCACCATTAGACTCATCCCATTAAAGACCAGAGAGGTCAAGACTTGGTAAGGAAAGAGTCTGTGCACTCTAGTGGCTTAGGGAATCCAAGAACCACCCTACTAAGCATCCTTTGTTTCAGGAGACTCAAGTTAAGCTCCTCATTGTAAATCTCTACTTTAAAGACACAATAAAACAAGGCCACCACTGAAAGCTGGACCGGAGACGTAGCCTTGGAGAATAGGGTGAACTCCTTATTAATGTGTTGTGTTCTTGTCCTTGCTTACTGTGTTTCCCTTACTATTTTCCATTTTCTAGTGTTTATGTATTTTGCAACTTGATCGATTCATTTCCTAAAATAACACAGACACACACCAGCACATGAGTCTGTAATACCTTCATGCATTATTTAATTAACTGAGATCACTCACGAGTGATTTTCAAATCATGTGGTATTAGAGTTTTAGTTTGTTCAGGTTAGACAAGCTTGTGCTAGTTTAGCTCTTGAATGCTAACTAGATCAAAGCTCAAATTAGGAGAAGGAGAGTTGGTTGAAACCAATCCTGAAATTGAGAGAGTCTATCCTCGAAAGACAATGTTAGAGGAAGGGTTCTATGGGGCCAGACCCTCAATTCATAGATAGTTTCCTAGCCATAAAGTCCATGGTAGAAGAAATGTATAGGGACTTTAGAAAACATAAGGATGAAGATTCATCAAGCTCCAAACAAGACACATGAGAAGATGAGTCACATTCCCATGACCACTCAAAAGGAAATGGGAAAGAGGAAAGCTTTCTCACACCTCCTAATAGCCCTAAAAAGAAATCATCTTTGATCAAACTAGATGTTAAATTTGATCTACCTATATATGATGGAGAGTTGAATGCAGAAAAGCTGGACAATTGGATTAGACAAATTGATGTTTATTGCAGAGTGCAGAATATCAATTCAGACAAGAGCAAGATTCAGTTGGCAAGCCTACGCCTTGGAGGCACTGCCTTGGTTTGATGGGAATGCAGGACCCAAGCTAACATGAAAAGACATGGTGAGACTATCTATGTCTGGAGTGAATGTGTTTCTGCAATCACAACGCAATTCTATCCATTGGCCTACATGCAGCAAGCCATGATGAGTTGGCAAACTCTTTGATAGTTGAAAGGGAAAAGTGTGCAAGGGTACACTCAAGAATTTAGAAAGAGAGCATTAATTATAGGAATCTCATTAGACTTACCTGAGACTCTGTTGAAGTACATTGGTGGTCTAGACAGCTACATGAGGCACACTATCCTTATGTTTAATATCACTAGCATAGATGAGGTATCTGTACAAGCTACTCATCTAAATGCCAGAGGAAAGAATGGAAGTCTAGAAGTTGGGGGATCATCCCAACCCATTGCAAGCAAGAATAAGGAGAAAAGAAAGCAGAAATGGAAAGCAAGGAAGACTAACACTACACAGAAAATCAAGGCTTCATGCACTCACTATAAAAAGGATGGGCATGCTGATGAGCATTGTTGGATTCTGCATCTAGAGCTGAGACCTAAGAAGTTCGAGGGCAAGAAGAAGAAGACTGTTGCAGCTATTCAGACAGATTTGGGGTCAAATTTAGGAGATGAAACAACCATTGCAGCCACAGGTATAAGAGGTAAGAATTCTGAAGCATCTACTAGTAATTCTACACAATCTACTATTGAACGAGGAAAATGAGAGAAAAAACATGAGCTTTTCCATATTCAAGTTATTTCCAAACATCAAAAGATTGATACTTTGTTTGATAGTGACTCACAAGTAAATTTGATTTTTGAAGCAATTGTAAAGAAGTTGGGATTAGTAACTACACCTCACAAGAAACCATACCCATTAGGATGGTTGAATGATAAAGCACAACTACAAGTGACTAGACAATGCAAACTCAAGTTCTGTTTTGGGTCAGCATTTGTAGATGAGGTTGACTTAGACATAATTCCTTTGGATATATGTGGATTTGTTTTAGGAAGTCCTTACTTATATGATAGAAATGCTATTTTCTATAGAGCTGAGAACAAGTATCTACTTGTTAAAGATGGAATCGAATACTTTGTAAGAGCTCATAAGCTTAAGAATAATGATAATCTCATAAACTCAGGGAAGATGAAATGAATGATAAATTCATGCAAACAATTCTTACTGATGGTTGTAAAGGAAAATAATCCTGATAAAACCAATGTATTTGAGGGCTAGAATGCTGAACAACAAGCTGATTTAGGAAAGGTTTTTTCAGAGTATGATATCTTGTTTCAAGAACCTAAAGGTCTGCCGCCCAAAAAGGAAATAGTGCATGATATTATTTTGTAGCAAGATGCTCCATTCCCTAACATTGGAATGTACAGGTTGTCCGCTTTAGACAATGCTGAAATCAAGAAGAAGTTGTAGGAGTTTCTCGAGAAGGGGTTCATCACACCTAGCACAACACCATGTGGGTCACCAATCGTTTTGGTGAGAAAGAAAGATGGCTTGTGGAGAATGTGCATTGATTACCGAGCACTGAATAAGATAAAAATAAAAAATCATTATCCCCTTCCTCACATAGATGATATTTTAGATCAATTGAAAGAAGCTAGTTATTTCTCCAAGCTAGACTTACATAGTGGATACCATCAGGTCAGAGTTGTAGAAAAAGATGCATGGAAGACTGATTTCAAAACAAAGCAGGGATTGTATGAGTGGCTGATTATGTCTTTTGGCTTAACTAATGCTCCTACTACTTTCATAAGATTAATAAATGATTCACTCAGACCTTTTCTTGATGATTTTGTTATTGTGTGTCTAGATGACATTTTAATATTTAGAAAAATGTGGGAAGAACACTTAAAGCATGTTAAGCAGACACTAGATGTTTTGAAAAGAGAAAATTTTTATGTTAAACTATCAAAATGTGAATTTGGCAAAACATCTTTGAATTATTTGGGTCATATAGTAGGGGGTGGTGAACTGAAGATAGATCCCTCTAAGGTGGTAGTAATTGTAAACTAGCCTAAACCCAAATCTGCAACAAAAGTTAGAAGCTTCTTAGGAGCAACATAATATTGGAGGAAGTTCATTTCTAACTTTTTCTCAGTTGCAGCTCCCTTACATTCTTTAATAGGATTGAACAAGGTGTTTCAGTGGGGAGGAAAATAGCAGAAAGCCTTCGACACCTTGAAAGAAAATATTAGTACAACACCTGTACTAGCACTGCCTAATCTTCAAAGACCATTTGAGATCCAAACGGATGCCAGTGACTATGCCATGGGAGCAGTGTTGACATGGCACGATAAACTCATATGTTATCATTCTGAGACATTTAATTTTGCAGTAGTTAACTATCCTACATATGATAAAGAATTTTATGCATTAGTACAAAGTGAGAAAAAGTGGAAACATTACTTATTGGGCAAAGAGACAGTAATACATACTGATCATCAACTACTTCAATATCTACACTCCCAAACTAAGTTGTAGCAATCAAGACACTATAGATGGATGGGTTTTCTACAACAATTTCATTTAGTCACCAGATATAAAAAGGGAATACACAATAAAGTTGCACACATGTTATCTAGACCCATTATAAATGCATCTACTATACTTAAGCATAATTTTGTGTTACATGAGACTTACATTGAACAATATTCTCAAGATGTAGGCTTTAAAGATGTATATGCAACTTCAAGTCAAGGCAAATGAGTAGAAGAATTGGATTATCATGTAAAGGACTGACTTTTATATCATTGTGGAAAGTTATGCATTTCACAAACTGAAAGAGTAAGATAATTCGAGAAGCACACACTTCTCTAATATCAGGTCACTTTGGGGTAAATAAAATAGTTTCACAACTGCAAATATTTTGTTATTGGCCAAAAATGAATGAGACAGTTTCTAGATATGTAATAGGGTGTACTATGTGTGCTAAAAGCAAGCCTAGCAATAGAAAACTAGGTTTATACACTCCATTACCAGTTCCTTCTCACCCTTGGGAGAGTGTTTCCATGGATTTTGCTAGAGGACTACCTAAATCTAGGGAGAGTTATGATTTATATGTTGTTGTGGATAGGTTCAACATGTATATTTTGATACCTTGTAATAAACAGATTACAACCGAACAAACTACAAAACTATTCTTTGAACATGTATGGGTTCATTTTGGATTACCCACTTCCATTGTATCTAATTGAGACACCTGATTTGTGGGCAAATTTTGGTAAAGTCTGTGGGAACTGATGGAAACCAAACTGAAGAAAAGCACGACTTTTTATCCACAAACTGATGGCTAGACAAAAGTAGTTAATAGGACAATGATCTAGTTACTCAGATGATATTGCAGCAAGCATCCTAAGATTTGGGATGACCATTTATGTTATGTACAACATGATTACAACAGAGCAAAACATTCTTATACACAGAGATCTCCTTTTGAGACGTGTTTTGGTTTCACACCAAGGCCTCCTTTGGATTTTGTCTTTGGTAAAGACACCACAGTTGAGGGACATAGTGATGTGGACAGGGCAAATAGGTTCATTGAACAAATCCAAGAGATCCACTAGGCAGTGTAGGAAGAACTGGAAAATAGCCAAGTGAAATACAAGGCGAGGCATGACAAGCGTTGGATGGAGCATAGTTTCCAAGTTGGTGACCAAGTCTGGCTGTATATTAGCAAGGAAAGGATGCAAGGTGAAGGTAAAAAGCTAAATCCTATTAGGCATGGACCCTTCAAGATACTTGAGAAGATTAGTGAGATTGCTTTTCACCTTGATCTACCAGCTTATATGCACATCTACTTAGTCGTAATTGCAGATTTCTTGAGATTGTTTGAACATTCACTAATTAAGGATCCCAAAGAGTAGAGTCAATTTCCTTCTATTGATGATCTGCTACTTGAATATCTTAATGAATTGCAAGAAGACATAGTTTTGGACATGAAGGTGGGGACAATGTGCAGAGGAGATGTTGAGTATCTCAGAATTGGGCTCAAGGGTTCAAAGCTGATAAATGCAAAGTGGATAGAGATTGGACAAGTGAGACAATTGTACCCTCACTTAGTTAATGCTTGAAAACCAAATTTTGGTGGTCCAAAAGCTTTTTTAGTGGGAAGGTCGTGATCTAAATTGGATCCATGAAAAATTATCAAGTGGCATGACTATATCAAATCGGGACAGACTTCGAATTTATGAACAAAGAGCTATCAAGAAGACCTTTGGACAATGGCAATTTGTAGTCAGCAATTAACGGTGAGGACCTCAGTCAGAGTGTGTTGATTGAAGGCCATGGAGACCATGCAGGAGGCAAAACTGACAGTTAGGAAGCCCGAATCGAGAAACGAAGGCCATTTCTGATGCATGATTAACACTTAGCACTTAGCCCTAATCACGCATCACTGGGAAAAACCCCTCCAGATGGAGAAGCCCCGAGCACTCGATCGCATGGGAAGCCAAGAAACCGTAGGGAAAGAGCTAAGGCAAAAGGCGGGTCCCATGCTCCAAAACTAGTGGTATATCGGAGGCACATTGGGGCAGTAGGCAGATTTGGTAGAAAACAAGCGATTCCATTTATCGCACGATGCGTGTCCGACAGATGAGAAAGAAAACCACCTCTCATCATGAGCTAATAGTCGAGCAAGTCAATCGTGAGAAATGAGCGAACACTGTAGGATTTGGGGACTCTAGATCTGACGGTGGAGATTGCACCCGATGGAAAAACTAGATTTGACAAGGGAATTAAGGCACGACATACAAAAGTTTGAAGTCTGATTTTACCGACTGAGTTGGTGGATGAATCATTACATAGTATAACTGAAAAAGCGAAATGTCGAGGAAGAGCTGTGTAGTTTGTGAAAGGACAAGTGGCCACCTCCCTGTGAGACATTGGCGATGACGTAGGAGCAGGGAACTCCAAGCGAACAATCAAGGACATATTGGCTTTAAGCCATGAATAAACAGACAGAACAGAAGAGAACAGAGAGCATGATAAGGAAGAACAAAAGAAGAAAAACAATGACAAAAAAGGAAGAAGAGGCAATGAAGCAAGAAACAGAAAACAGAGAGCCGAGCTGACGTAATGCAGCATCGAGCAGACAGAACTAGGCTTGAGGTTCAAGCCATCCATGTGAGAATATCTATCGGGAAATGAGCACCATTGGACTCATCCCATTAAAGACCAGAGAGGTCAAGACTTGGTAAAGAAAGAGTTTGTGCACTCTAGTGGCTTGGGGAATCCAAGAACCACCCTACTAAGCATCCTCTATTTTAGGATATTCAAGTTTAACTCCTCATTGTAAATCTCTACTTTAAAGACAAAATAAAATAAGGTCATGATTGAAAGTTGGACTGGAGACATAGCCTTGGATAATAGGGTGAACTCCTTATTAATGTGTTGTGTTCTTGTCTTTGCTTATAGTCTTTCCCTTACTGTTTTCCATTTTCCAGTGTCTGTGTATTTTGCAATGTGATCAACCCGTTGCCTAAAATAACATAAACACGCACCAGCACATGAGTCTATAATATGTTCATGCATTATTTAATTACTATAATATGTTCATGCATTATTTAATTAAGTGAGATCACTCAGAGTGATCTTTAAATCATAATAATAAATCTTTATTATAATTAATTTTATTTACTTAATATTAATAATATAGATAATAATATATTAATGGTTTAATGATATTAAATAATATTAATAAATTTTAATAATATTAAATATAAATAAATAAATTATTTAAATTAATTATTATTATAATTATAATGATTATAATAATAGTTTCTGGTAAATTTTCTTTTATATTTTTTATTATATATTTATAATGGTAGATATAAATGAAGCTTTCCACATATTTTTTGGGTTTATTATCTTTTGCATTACTATTATTTCTTATTATTGCCTTGGGTTTATAATGTCTTGGAGTTTTAATATTAAATTGAAGGAATTAATATTATAAACCCAAGGGATTATAAACCTCAGGGTTTTTAATATTGTTCTCTTGGGTTTATAATTTTTTGGGTTTTTAGTATTAATCCATTGGATTTATTGTCCCTTGTGGTTTCACTATTAAACCAAGAGATTGACATTATAAACCCAAGGGATTAGTAGTAAAAACCATAGGGATTATAAACTTGAGGGTTTTTGGTATTATTCCCTTGTTATTAATATTGTTATAAATTTTTCATTACTAGATACAAATGAAGTCTTTGGCTATATTGACCATATTACTATTTTTAATATAGTTTTGCTAGTGCATCAATGTATGTTAAATACACTGAAGTACATTAATGCAGAGTCATATACATTTAAATACATTAATATACTAATTTATAAATACATTAATATATTAATATGCACAATAATGTACATTCATATAAATAAATAGACATTATTGTATATGGAAGTTTTATAGAAAATGTATATAAATATTAATGTGTGTTGGTGTCTATTTATAATTGTGATTGATATACTGTGTTATTAATGTGATTGCATGTAGTTATATAATTTTGAATCTTTCTATAAATTATATAAAAAAAAAAAAAATTAAAAAATATGTTACAAATTTTGATAAACAACAAAATATTTATAACCTGCTCCTCCCTCCAATACAATACCTATTTAAATTAAGACTACAAAAACACAAAATATCTCTGAAATCTTTTTGCATCTAATGCAAAGTGATGGAGGGTAAAATCTGGGTGCGACAACAATGGTTTCAAGATAGGAATAATCATTTATTGAAATATATTATACTGCCTATATGCATGCAAATATAAGGAAACGTGGAGATCCCAGAATTGAAAAATTGAACATTTTTCCCAATTTCCACAACTTCGTTTTTTTGACACGTAAAGTCCATCAATTGCACATATTTCACAATCTCCTTCCTTTATTTATTTTTGTCACGTAGAGTCCATTCGATTGCAGCGTTGGCCACCGTATGGATTGCTAATCAGAAGGGAAATTTTGTGGTTAATAGTTGAGCCCAGTAGTCACTAATTCCATGCCATGAATGTTATAGTGGCAGACATCATGGAAATTGTACCAAATTGTTATTATTATTATTTAACGATCTCCAAAAGTTCAATGTACATTATCGTGAGGACAGAGAGCCCATTGACGTGTGCACAGTTCCTTACAGCAATGTAAATGTGGAAAGTAATCTAACCAGACGATTTTGTGGCTTGGGTTAGCTTCAATAATGTCATGTCTTTTTTAATTAATATGTCCAAGCTAAATTCAAAGAACTGTTGATAGTGAAATAATACTGAAATAATAATAAGGTCGCGGGATATGAGCGTGGCATTGTCACTCGCACCGCTATTAAAGATGGGTTGACCTTCTAGCATGGTAAATTTTGACACGTTTTACATAAATAAAAATTTCTTATATAAAAATTCATTGCTATGTATTTAATGTATAATGTGGTTAACATGGGATACTTCAAGCTTCTCAGAGTTATGATAACGATGCTCCGATAACTCTAAATCTACCTTTGAGACAACTCATATAATGTGTCCATAATCTTTGTCTTTTCGGATTACGTTAAATTGATTTTTTCTTCCAGATTAAATAAAATTCCAGAAGTTAAATTAAATTACAGTTACAAATGTTTGGACTTTGAGTTAATTTAAAAATCAAGTTAGTTGAGCAGTCTTAAACCTCGCTAGAGGGGCATAACCTAAAAGATATTCAGCCAGCAATTTAGGCAGTATCATGAGAATGTCCTCTTTGGTCGAGAAGTTATGAATCTCTTAATATTTGTTACATGTTTTTATTATAATGATTTGGTTGGATAGTATTTACATTTTTAGTAGTAAGTTTAAGCATATAGCAGATATAATAACTTATATAGTTTTAATAGACATGCTCAAATTGTTTATGTTTTGAATGGCATATAATGCTGATAAATTTGGTATTTCCTTTCAATACTTTGTCAAAAACAAACCTAAATTTTAAACACATTATCAAAATTAGTTTCTAAAAAGTTTAAATTTCAGATTTTAATTTATCTCAAATATTATTATAACATATAACAATATTACAAAATAGAAATAATAATCAATATAATTAAGTTGAATAATTTTATTTTTATAATCAATTGTACATAAATAAAAACATTATTACTTAACTAATAAATATATATTATTGAATATTTAATGATATATAAAGGTAATAATAAATATTTTTTATTAAATGGATAAAAACACTTATATAATTTAATTTTTAATTATAAATTTATTTTTCTAAATTATGTTTTCAAATAGGGAAAATAATAACTTTTAATTAATAAATTTTTATAGATGGTGGTAATTAGGAAGAGATAGATTCACATTAATCACTAAATTGAGAATCTACAAGGGATGGAATTTTATTAGATGCAAACTTTCTTTTAGAATGCAAAACTTAAGAAATATTTACATGTCAAGATATTTAATCTATTTAATTACTTTTTCCTGTGGAGTATTAAAATATTTAAAAACGGTAAACATTGACATAAGCCATATTGAAATATTTCTAAGAAAAATAGAATTTTTTTATAGAATTTATTTATTAGAAAAATGAAATATCAACCAAGGAAAGTGGGCACAATGAAGAATGCAACTTATTAAGTTATAATGATTTTAATTAAAAATACCAATATGTATAATTATTTATATTTTATTAGAATTCAAATGGTTTTTTATTTTAAATTTTTTTTAAAATAAAAATCCATATATGAATGCATGTGATGAAAACAAAAATATACTAAAATAGAAAATAAATATATGTTTTTGAGTGATAAAAATATTCTATGGAGTAATGATTAAAAAAGATATGGACTAAAGAATTTCCATTTTAATTTTTAAATAAAAAATGCATATAATTTTTATTATAATTTATTTGAAAGAAATTATTTGGTTTTATTTGAGAAGATTATTAAATTTATTAATAATTTACCTACACAATATTCATTTTATAATTACTATTATTATTTTAATTTTACACTAATAATTTAATATTTTTTTTTTTTTAAATATTTTTTTTTTAAATATATTTAAAAAAACTAATCATTTTAATTTTTATATATACATTTTTTAATTAAAAAAAAAACTTTTTAATTTTACTTATTTAAGATATTAAGATGTAACTTTTCCATTAATGAATAAACACTTTCTTATTTCATTAAAATATTATTATATGACTTTTCCATTAGTTAATGAGCATCTCCCATTTCACTAAAATATTATGATATAACTTTTCCATTTGTCAATGAACTAGTATTTCTCAATGACGATATGGATATTACATGTGCACATCAAATCTACACACTTTAAATTATTAACCAATAAACAGTTTACAAATTATGTTTTTGATTTTTGTTTTAAATTATGAGAGATATATATCATATTTTAAATAATTAAATATTATATTATAAATAATAAAAGATAAATTGTGAAATATACTAAATTCAAAACTAAAATTAATACACAACTTAAATAAATATAAATTGAATAAAATTATAATTAAAACAAGAATTGAATTTATTTATGAAATTGAGGTTAAGTGAATTTAAAACATAAATGTATATCTTTCATAAAGAATAAGTTCCATACAACAAAGTTCAAAACTATTATATCCACATATTAAATATGAATTATATATACCATTAGCAAAGAATAAATTTAAATGTAAAAGATATCACTCATTCATCCCATCGTTAAAAATAAATCTATTTTTTTTATTTATCATAATATATACTTCTATTGTTTCTTACCTTCATTAAAAATGACCACAAACTAAATTGGCATAGCCAAAATCAAGGATATTGTCTCCCTTTTTCATTATGGTGATGTTTGCTGTTGAAAATATAAATTTGCTCTTCTATTTTGTATCATTTAATGGCAGAGAGATAAACGCGTCTGTTGTAAATGAAAACGATTCTTCAGCCACCCCAAATCACATTTAACAATAAATAAATAAAAAATCATCCAAATCTAGTGCATCTTCAGTAAAGTCTGCATGAGACAACAATACTTTTCTCTATTTTGATAATGTTTTTTATTTAATTCAACTTTTGTAGTTTCAGTTTTGATAATGTTTGGTTTTTTTTTTATTTTTTATTTTTTTATTTAATTCAATTTTTTAAGTGGTGTGATGAGTGTTATTATAATGATTTTTAATTTTATTATTGAATATTTGTAGAACTAGATTTCACTTTAGTTTTTATGGTGAGAAAGGGGTAGATTTTTTACTCGGAGAAAAATAATAATAATCTAATCAAGCTAGACATCAAATTAATGCATGAAATCATCTTACTTACAAACTATGTGACCTTACTCACACTATAGTTGATCAAAGTGTACAATCTCTACCTCTTTTAAATTTAAACAGATAAGTTTTAAAAAAATAAAACATATTTTTAACTATATTTTATCAAAATTGATTTTTAATATGGATTAGTTTAATAACTTCATATTTTTATAAATATAGTTTAATAATATTAAATATATTTAAAGATTTAGATTATATCTAAATATTTAAAATAAAAATTATTAAATCTTATCCACATTAAAGTTTACTCAAGTGTACATTCTTTATCTCTTTTAAATTTAAACTCATAACTTCCTAAAGAAAAAAAGGCATATGATCAACCCAACCCCGATACTATCCATAAAATTGGAGCGCGCTGGTGGAGCTCTGCATCTAGGGTTCTGGCGACTTTTTGAGACGACGCAGACTAACTCGTTACAACATCCACCGAGGGCTTGACTTCCGGGTTTCGATAGAGTACCACATGCATAACAACAAAGAACATGGACACCCCCCAGGGAGGGCATCAATGCCCTCCCCCAAGGCCAACTTCGCGTCGCCACGGCATTCGGGGTCTTTAGTCTTTGGGTCGGTTCATGAAGAAGCGAATAATAGTGAGATCCCGCATCAGAGCAAGCCCAACATGTCAGCCAATTAGATAGACAAGAGCAGTGAAACACCAGAAAGAAAAGACAAGCCAGAGGAAATGCCCAAGGTCACCTCGAAAACTTGCAAACCAATAGCAGCCGAAAGGCCCAGGATAGAATTACCCGGCCAGAAGATCAATGAACGAATCCAATACATGAAGAATCATGCACTCATTGGGAAATTTATAGGATTCTGGCCGACAGAAAAAGCCCTGTATGGCTGGATCGCTGCTAAATGGCAACCAAAGGGCCATGTCACATTACATGATCCAGATTTAAATAGGAACGCAATAAAATACAGAGATAACCATATACACAAAGATGCAGCGGAAATAATACT
>APFE031102231.1:82175-94367 GCA_000404065.3 Pinus taeda
AGAGAGAGAGAGAGGGGGGGAATGCATATATGTTGAGATTTTCTATTTATTAAATTTGGCAAAAATCTCATGTAGGTGACAACAATAGGATTTGTTGCTATATTAGCTCCATTTATTCTTGAGGAGGAGTTATTGCATCCTATATTTGTTGTGAGAGAATTTATGATTCAGTTTTATACTCCAAGCTATAAAAAAATGTAAGCCCGTAGAGGATAAGTTAGAGTGAGCTGAGAGTGTGTGAGGAACTAAATTGTTGTAATCTCCTATTGAATAATAAGATTGTCGATGCCTCTGTTTGGTGGATGTAGCCCAGATTGGTTGGGTGAACCACGTTAAATATTTGTGTTATTTTTATGATTTTGTATGTGCCGTGTATGCCTTTTTAAATTTCCGCTGCGCATTGTTTTGCTCCAACAATTGGTATCAGAGCATGTTGTGGAGTTGGTACGTGTGACAGAGACGCCAAATCTGTTGTGGAAGGTGGAGCTATTGGCGTGGTTTCGTCAGGAACAGTCACACCAATTTTGAGCCAAAGGGAGGATTGGCATGATTTATTTAGGAACAGGTGCGCCCATTGGCGCATTTTTGAACATTATAGTCGCGCCAGCACGCCGAAATCCCAATTGCCATGGAAACGCAAGGTTTAAGTGTGCCAATTTCGTGCCTTGCATGGATTTTGTTTATGGCGCGGATCTTCCACTGTCAAGGAGCGCCAAGCCTTTTTTCTCTTTAGAAAATCTGCAATTTGTACAACAGAGGCATGTTATTATGAGGTAAAGGCATTATAGTATAAGGAAAAGGCATTTCTTTTTAAATACAAACTTTATTTATTAAAAAGTTGGAATTGGAGTTTTTGTTTGTTACAACATGGAAAAAACTCAAAGTGCTCGTTTTGAGATCGAGAAGTTCAATGGCAAAAACAACTTCAAGATTTGGAAAGTGAAGATGTATGATCTACTTGTGCAACAAGGCATGGTGAAGGCTTTGTTGGGAAAATCCAAACAACCTTACACCATGACAGATGATGAATGGAGCGAATTGGATGAAAGAGCATTGAGCAGCATTCGGCTATGTTTGGCGGATGATGTTTTGTTTAACATCATGTCAGAGAAAACTGTTGTTGGTTTATGGACAAAGCTTGAGAAGCTGTACATGAAAAAATCCTTAACCAATAGGATTCTCCTGAAGTGACAGTTGTACAGTTTGCGCATGAAGGAAGGCACATCTATTACTGATCATTTGAATACCTTTAATACTCTCCTGGTGTAGTTAGAAATTATAGAAGTAAAAGTTGAATCAGAAGATAAAGCTATAACTTTATTATGCTCGTTTCCCGAGTCATGGGATCATTTTGTTACTTCTATAAGTCTTAGTTCATTAGAAACCCTTGAATTTGAAGATGTTGTTGGGGCTTTGTTGTCCGAAGAGATAAGGAAGAGGTCAAATTTAGAAACCTCTACATCAGAAGCAATGATGGTCAGAGGTCGTTCTAAAGAAAGACGCTTCAGTAAGCACAACGACTCACGTTCAAAATCAAAAGGGAAGAAGAGTAAGGTAAAGTGCTGGTTTTGTGGCAAATCGGGACATTTGAAGAAGGAATGTTGGGAGAGACAACAAACATCCAAAGAAGACTCTTCGACAAAGAATAAAGAAGCAAACACGACAGATACAAGTTCGACATCCATTTCAGGTATGAGCGATGAAGTGTTATCAGTTAATTTGTCTAATCATGATCAACATTGGATGTTAGATTCTAGTGCATAAAATCACATGTGCATTCATAGAGAATGGTTCAAAACTTATAAATCAATCAATGATGGAGTAGTTTACATGGGAAATGATTGCACATGTAACATTGTGGGAATTGGAAGCATCCATCTTAAAATGTTTGATGGGACAACTAAAATTCTAACTGATGTAAGACATGTACCTGAACTAAGAAAAAACCTTATTTCACTAGGAGAGCTAGACACTAATATATATATAACTTTTATTCAAGGTGGAGTAATGAAAGTTTATAAAGGAATTTTACTAGTAATGAAAGCAAAGAAGGTTGGAAATCTTTTTCAGTTAGAAGGAAGAACAGAGTCAGATCATGTTTCTACAGTGTTTGAAAACGACAGTAATTCTATTCGTTTATGGCATCAAAGGTAGGGCCATATGAGCGAAAGTGGTTTAAAGATTTTATCTGATCATAAGTTACTTCGTAATTTAAAGTCTGTTAAGTTAGATTTCTACAAACATTGTCTATTTGGGAAACAAAGCAAGTAGAAGTTCAAAACTGGAAAACATACTAGTGAGGGAATCCTTGATTATATCCATTCTGATGTTTGGGGTCCATCTCCTACAACCTCATATGGAGGATTTTCATATTTTGTATCTTTTATTGATGATTTCTCTAGAAAAGTGTGGGTCTACATGTTAAAGAAGAAGTCTGATGTATTTACAGTTTTCAAACAGTTTAGAGCATTAGTTGAAAACATCACTAGAAGAACCATTAAATGTTTAAGAAATGACAATGGTGGTGAGTTTACTTCAAAGGAATTTGACAATTATTACAAGGACGCTGGGATCGAAAGACATAAGACCACTATATATACTCCTTAGAAAAATGGAGTTGTTGAACGCATGAACAAGACTCTTTTAGAAAGAGCAAGAAGTATGCTTAGTAATGCCAATTTGCAGAAGGAATTGTGGACAGAAGCGGTTTCTACAGCTTGTTATTTGATAAATCGATCACCATCAATGGCGATAGGATGCAAAATTCCTCAAGAGGTATGGAAAGGTCATCCTTGTGATTATTATAAACTAAATGTTTTTGGTTGTGATGCATATGCTCTAGTTCCGAAACATCAGTTTTCTAAATTAGATCCTAAATCAAAAAGATATATCTTTGTTGGATATGGTGATGGAACTAAGGGATATAGATTGTGGGATCCTACTACTCACAAGATCATCATTAACAGAGATGTTAAATTTAATGAATCATCACTTGAAAATTCAGATGTAGATGATAAATTGAAACAGGATAATGTATCTAAGCTTCAACACATTCAGTTTGAAACCAGTTCAAATATTGTTGATAGTCAAGATGAACAAGTTTTATATGCAGATCATGAACAAGTTTCAGATGTAGATCATGAACATGTTTCAGATGCAGATCATGAAGAAGTTTCTATAGATAATAATCAACAAATTTTGGAAGTACCAGAAACATATTTAAGGAGGTCCACAAGAATCAAACATCCTCCTAAAAGGTATGATGATTATGTTACTTCAGTTGCTTTAACCACTAACGATGATGAACCTTTATGCTATCAGGAAGCTATAGAGGGTTTTAAAAGTGAAAAGTGGAAAGAAGCTATGAAGGATGAAATGATGTCATTAGACAAGAATGGCACATGGGATCTAGTAGAAATTCTTAAAGACAGACAAATTGTGGGATGTAAATGGGTTTACAAATTGAAAAGGGGTGTTGATGATACAGAGGACAGGTACAAAGCAAGGATGGTCGCAAAAGGTTTTTCTCAGAAAGCAGGCATTGATTTTCATGAGATATTTTCACCAGTTGTAAAAATTGTTTCAATTTGAATTGTATTAGCATTAGTTGCTTCACTTGATTTAGAATTACAACAATTAGATGTTAAAACTACATTTTTACATGGAGATTTAGATGAGGAGATTTACATGGAACAACCATAAGGGCTTGTTCAAAATCGCAACAAGAAATTTGTCTGCAGGCTTAAGAAATTGTTGTATGGTCTGAAGTAGTCGCCTCGACAATGGTACAAGAAATTTGATTCTTTCATGATGAGTCAAAATTATATAAGAAGTGAATATGATCATTGTGTTTACTTTAAGCAGTTAAGTAATGGCATGTTCATTATCTTAGTGTTGTATGTTGACGATATGCTTTTACCAAGCAAAAGCATAATAGAGATAAACAAGTTAAAGGCTCAGATGGCTAGGACATTTGATATGAAAGATCTAGGAGTAGCAAGACAGATTTTGGGCATGGAGATTTTCAAAGACAAGAGAAATGGTAAGCTGTGGCTATCACAATAGAAGTATATTGAGAAAATACTCTTGAGGTTTGGTATGAACAATGTGAAGCCTGTGTCAGTCCCTTTAGCTTCCCATTTTAAGCTTTCTTCTAGTTTATGTCCTAATACAAATGAAGAAAAAGAATATATGTCTCGAATTCCATATGCCAATGTAGTAGGTATTTTAATGTATGTGATGGTTTGTACTCGACCAGATATTTCACATGTAGTTGGGGTTTTCAGTAGGTATATGGCAAATCCAGGAAAAGAACACTGGTCAGCAGTGAAATGGGTGCTTCGGTATTTGAGAGGCACAAGTGATTATTGTATCACTTATAACAGGAGTAGTGAATTTATTTGCGGATATGTTGATTCCGATTTTGCAGGTGATTTGGATAAGAGAAGGTCAACATCAGGGTATGTCTTTACTCTTGCAGGTGGAGCTATTAGCTGGATGTCAAAGCTACAGAATATTGTTGCTTTATCCACTACTGAAGCAGAATACATAGCTTCTTAACATGCTTGCAAAGAAGCGATTTGGTTGAAAGGTTTGTTTGGTGGGTTTGGTAGGTTACAGGACAACATCAAGTTATTTTGTGATAGTCAAAGTGCAATTCATTTGGCTAAGAATACGACCTATCATAGTAAATCAAAGCATATACCTATCAAGTATCATTTTGTAAGACAGGTTATCACTGAAAAGGGTGTCTCCCTTGAAAAAGTGCATACAAAGGAGAACTGTGCAGACATGTTCACGAAAACAGTTTTTTTAGAGAAGCTACGTTGGTGTCTGGCTTCTCTTGGCTTGTAGAAAAGATAAAATAATAAAGAAATATGGTATCAGGCTAATTGTTGTTAAGGTGGAGATTTTTGAGATTTTCTGTTTATTAAATTTGGCAAAAATCTCATGTAGGTGACAACAATAGGATCGGTCGCTATATTAGCTCCATTTATTCTTGAGGAGGAGTTATTGCATCCTATATTTGTTGTGAGAGAATTTATGATTCAATTTTATACTCCCAGCTATAAAAAAATGTAAGCCCGTAGAGGATAAGTTAGAGTGAGCTGAGAGTGTGTGAGGAACTAAATTGTTGTCATATCCTGTTGAATAATAAGATTGTCAATGCCTCTGTTTGGTGGATGTAGCCCAGATTGGTTGGGTGAACTATGTTAAATCTTTGTTTTATTTTTATGATTTTGTATGTGGTGTGTATGCATTTTCAAATTTCCACTACACATTGTTTTGCTCCAACAATATAGGTTTGAATTGTATTGTTCTTATATTTATTATCAATAAGGTCATTTCATATTATTATGGGAAATCCCCGTTCGCAAGTTGTATTAATGGTATGGTCCAATCCCTTATGTTACTCCCAGAGTGGTTGCTTTAGCCTAGTGATTTAATCCATATGATGAATCAGAGGATTTGATTATTTGCCTTCATTAATGACTCTTATATGCTTCTCAAGCATTTGTATTTAGCAGGTCATGTTTGGACGCTGCTCGAGGTGACCATTGTACAATTTCCCTCACCTCCTCCATCCAGCATGCTCCATGTACATGATTTCACATGCCACTGCACTTCACCACATGGAGCCTGTCCTTACCAAGGGGATGGGACTTCAACGACTCGAATTACACCTATAAAATCCATGGTGCCTCTCCTCTCGCCTGAACCTTAACCTCACTTCGGACGGGCTATGCCATCATTCTCTTAGTCACTTTGACTTTGGAATATGTATGCTTGCTCTCGATATGTGGTGCCATACCACTGGTTTTCTCAGCAATAAATCCCGCCATTGTAGCTACACTCCCTGTCTATTATGATTTTCCTCATTCATAGTTGTTTTTATGAGCCTTCATGGCATTTTTATCCTGAAAATGAATAAGTTATCACTTTTTGCTAGCAACCCATGTCACGTCCCACCAGAGCGAAGCTTGTAAGGGAGAACCTTGCAGTGCCACTAGTACTTCCTAGTACTTCCTATCCAGTTTAGGTAATTATAAGTTAGAATTTTGTAAATCTTCAATGTATATTTTTGCGTACGCATCTTCCATGTGATGGTTGGCTATGGTATTGAGATACAGGTACCACGGCACATTTTCTATGAAGTCTCAGGAAGGGTTTCCAAGAGTTTTAGCCATGGTTGCGGTCCTCCCTCTAGAACCCATAGTATGTGTCTTTCTGGGCAACTAGGGCTTAAGAAATGGTTCTATGTACACTTGGTTATTTTGATAACCCTTGTTCTAGAGCATCGAGGTTCATTCACCTTCAACCCAACTCTGTCGCACGCCCTGAGGTAGGTATGTTGAGTTCCTCCATGAATTACTTATCGGATTTATATGTATTATTAATGCTTCTTGCAGAACACGGGTTCCTAACATTTATACCTCTGTCTCTAGATTTGGACAGGTACAGGTAACTCTCACCCTATTGTTCCTACTGTGTACAGTTCGTCCCCGCTTCCTATGGCCTAACATCACTCTATGCTTATTCTAGTTTCATTCTAAGGCTCAAAGCCCTTTCCTTTCGATGCCTCACTCCAACAATATGATAAAAAAGGATGTTAATGTTATGGATGGACTCATTTGAGGTTGCATGGTTTCATTTTTCTTTCACTACTACATGCAGGGGGTTTTTAAGACAATATTTAAAACATTTTGCAAGTCAATTGTCTTAACTTGAGACAAAATTAAACTTGTGTATTGTCTTAAATATTGTCTCTAAGTGGGTGTCTCAAAATTGAGTGTCTCAAAATTTTATTGTCTTAAAAATTTGTCTCTATAAAGACAATATCAAACACATATTATATTGTCTCTATAAAAACACATGAATTATTGTCTCTTAAGAGACAATTTCTTTTGTCTTTCTAGAGACAATTTCTTTTGTCATTTTAGAGACAATTACATTTTTGTCTATTTAGAGACAATAGTTGAGATTAAAAACATAGTCTATAGCGATTATAGGTCCATAATTTCAACTATTGTCTCTCTAGAGACAATATGAAAAAATATGTTCAAAAAAATTAAATAAAATATTTTTAAATGTTCTACAATTACATTATAGGTCCATAGATTCAACTATTGTCTCTCTAGAGACAATATGAAAAAAATATATTAAAAAAAAATTCCTTTTAAATGTTCTACAATTAAATTTTTGTCTCTTCGGAGACATTAGTTGAGATTAAAAACATATTGTCTATAGAGACTATAGGCCTATAATTTCAACTATTATCTCTTTAAAGAGAATATGAAAAAATATTTTAAAAAAATAAACAAAATCATTTTAAATGTTTTTTTTTAAGGTGGTTTCAACATTTAAAGTTCCCAAATAATGATTCTAATTAGCTTAAATCTCTCTTCTTTATGGCAAAGAAAATATACAATTTTTTTGAAGTTTAAAACAAAGTCATTTTAAATCTAAAAGAAAAACAAATTCCAAAACTTAACAATTCTTGAAAGCAACATTGAAAATAATAAGGCAGCACACTTAGATTTGCTGAATGACTTATATTTGTTGAAAATATATTCATGTCATTGGATGTCATTGAATTTGAACATGCAAGATCCTCCATTAGAATTTCATTTCATGTTATATTATGAGGAAAAATAAAAGTGTTCAACATTTCTCCATCCTACAAGAGAGTTTGCTTTCTCACATATAAAACCAAAAGCTTAAATCACATTAAATGGTGGAAAATTAAATTTATATGCAGTGGTTAGCTCCACAATTTCAATACCCGTGTATAATTGGAATTGGCTTCCTTGATAGGGAAAATTAAATTATAAAATGTATATTCATTTGAATTTACAAAAATTGTAAAATGTATATTCTTTCAAATTTACAATTGATTGGCAATCCTGCGTTCATGAAAGTTTGTTTTACAAAAGATGGAAAATTGACACACGTGCTCGCAACATGATATAGTATTTCTTCATTATCACTTAATTTGCCTTTCCCCAATGGTGTCTGGTACAGACTCAAAAATGGTAGTCCAGAAGATATTTTGTGGAATATCCAAAGACACTTGCTTCAACAGCTTCATATCTACCTATTGTTACTACTGCAAAAAGGCCCAGAACTTTTAGAACCAAGAAAAAATCTAGAATGTCAAGAAGTAACTTTAGAGAAAACTATCAAAAGGAATGTCTCTCAAACGATTTTTCACAATGACCATGAAATAAGTTGTTTCCTTTACTTGGGGGGATACATCAAGTTTTAATCTGTTGATTTGTCAAAAATAGTAAAGAAAAAGTGAACTGTGATCATTGAAGGAAAAATATTAATAAATCAGAAATCTTAAAATAATTTATCTTACTTTATACTTTAAAAGAAATAATTTTCACGACATTCTATAAATATTAAATATTAAATATTAAATGGTTGCTAATTAATCCTAAATATTAAATGGTTGCTAATTAATCCTTTACTAATTTTTTTTTCTCGATTAAAACTAATTCTATTAAGCAGAAAATATTGTACAAGTAGATACATTCCAAAGAAGCAGGAAAACGGAAACTGGAAATGATAGGACTATCAACCTTGGTTCCGGAGAAGGAGTAAAGCAGGCAAGGAACTACAGCAAAGCACTGGAAGCAAAAGAAGCGTTGAAAGCTACCCTGAAAGGGTAGAGGCTTCAACACGAAGCTTTTTCCCTTTCCTTTTTTTAACTTCAACCCAACCATTTTGGGGTGGATGGGCAATTACAACTTGAAGATTGGGATCTTCCACCGGGGAGCCCTCCTTTTCTGAATCCGAGGAGGAGGACAAATGAACACGTTTCTGAGCAATGGCTGAGTCGGAGGAAGGCGCCAGACCATCGGTGGATGGGGCCACGATATGAGGGGCCTGATTCAAATCTTCATCGCTATCTTCCTCTTCAGAGCTGGAGGAATCAGGATCCGCGACTGGAGGAGGAGAGCAGGGAGCCCATCATTTGGACTTGGGCTTGGAGACGTTGGCCTTGTTCTTCTTTGCCGGGCGAGATGGGCATGTCTTCTGCAAATGCCCAGATTGGTGGCAATGGCGGCACCGAAAAGCTGTATTCTCGTAATCCAATGTCTGGGTCCAGACAAAGTCATTTATCTTGAGATTGATTTGTTCTGGAAGACCTTTACTCAGGTCTAACTCCACAGATACTCTTGCATATGAGTAGAGACCTTTGGATACCCGCCATAAGTCTCCATGGATGAAGCTGCCCAAGGTGTCTCCTACAGCTCTGAAGACCCGAGTACTCCATAGGTGGGCAGGTAAGTTTGGAAGCCGAATCCATACCGGTGTCTTGGTAATGACTGCAGTGGCTGGATCAAAATCTCAGAACGAAGGAGTCAAAAATAGCCCTGCAGTTCCCATGAACCAAGGGCCCTCTTCTAAGGCTTTTTCATAGTGCTTATTGTTATCAAATAGAACAATGAAATATCCTTTCGAACAAAAAAAGATCTTACAGTGATGTGTCCAGTTTGCATGGATCCATGCATAGAGATCCTGAGAACGCGGCCATAGTCCATTAAATCTGCAAATGATAGCTCTTTCTGCTAAATCTTGTAGCTGGGAAGCCAGTTCTTCATGTGTGAGTTCCACAGAGGGAACTTCTTCAAGCTTGTCAACCAAGAAGGCCTTAGATTTAAGGGCTTCCGGGGGTTTAGGGTCCTTAGAGTGAACTGCGTCCTTGTATGAGAAAGGCCGAGCAGAGGAAGTTTGTCCTGCTGCGCCTCCTCTCAAACGAAGGGTCACCACCACCAAGCTGTTCCTGGAAATGATGTAAGAGGAGAGGGGAAGAGGGTCTTCCAGTTGTTTACCTTGAAAGAGAAGTCGCAGAAGGCTTGATGGGACCCCCATTCTGCGCTCTAGATTCAGTTTGAGATTTTGCACCAGATCTGAAGGGCTGACCCATTGCATGAGGGTGCTGCTTGAAGGCTGAGAGATTTGGATCTGAAAGGAGTCCAATGATGGCTTTGACCCCATCTAGATCTCTGGATCTGGCCAGAGCGTGGGTTTTTCTGCCTTCTGGATGGCCAGATCTGGCTGATCTTTGTCAGATCTGAAGCAAAGACTGTGTTTCGTAGTGCAACTGTTTGCCTCAAAGCCATGCAAAGACCATGCGAATGTGTGGAATTCCTGCTCTCTTTGGCTTGATTCCAAGGTCGGCTCGGAGAGATAGGGAGCCAAAGCCGCGGCCTTGAGATCATGAGGCCACTGTTGCTGAGGGGGCAGCGTTCGAATCCACCAGGGGTTGCGCGTCCAAGCAAGCGCATCAGAGGCAAGGTGTGCAACATATTTATTGAGAACGCAGGTATCTTCACTGCAAGGATGGAAGAAAGACGGTAAAAAAACTTGAAAATCACGCCCTCAACTGTATCTGTGGGCACCCAACCCCAAGAGGCAGAGAAGATGCCCTCTTCCGGCCGCAGAACCCTCAACCCCACGCTCCCCTCTTCAGCACTGTTGGGATGAAAGAACAGCGTCACGCACTCCACCAGCGGCAGCCTCGAGGGATAATCCTTTGGAATTCTAAAATCAGATCTGGAATTCATGCCCACAGCAAAGATGTCTGCGAGAGCATCCGTGTCTGTGTCACCGACGTTCTTGGTATGGACCACCTGCGAATCTGCAGAGAGGAAACAAACCCTTAACCTGTGCATGAATCTCTCAAAACCATCCGCAGCAGGGGCGATCAAAGACCCGATGGTGGCCGAGGGCAAGGAGGCGGTAAATATAGGGTTCATCCTCGGAGCCATCCCGTAGTCCTTCTTCTTCAAATGCTTACAATCCTTTACTAATTTCAGTAATATAGATTTCTAAATAAAATGCCTAAACAAAATTTTAGTAACATAGATTTCTAAATAAAATGCCTAAATATTTTGTTTATGATGAGGATAGATAATTGAAGAGGATATGCTAATGCTCTATATGAAAATAGGAAATCTTTGATTAAAATTGGAAAAACTCTCAATTTTCTCCGCGACTATTCTAAATGCAGATAATATTGCTAGACTTGCACTTGCTCCCATTGCAAGTCCATTAACAGACGATACGTGAATCAAACATGAAATTTTTTCTTTGCAATTAATTAAATAGGAACATAAGAATTGGAGGAGAAATCCTCCTCTTCTATTTTTATAAAAAGTGTCGGAGGGAAAATAACAAGTTAGCTATGAAATCTTAACTATGTTTTAAATGAGAATTAGGGAGAACTTTGGTATGTATACTATCTATTATAGTTTTGGATGGCAAAGAAAGCATAATATACATAATCTAATAAACTTCAATTTTATTGAAACGATCGATATAAAATCTAAGAGACATTATTCTTCCCAACATACTAGCACGAGTCTTGAATGACAAATTGTAGTCAATTTTAAAATATGAGAAATTAAAAATGGTATAAACAAAAAGTGGCAGTCCTCACCAGATGTTTCTTGTATGTATGGATGTGATAGTAAAGCCAATAGATTTTGTACATAAGCTCGATAATATGTTTGTCTTGCAAAAATGTTTACGAATCAGATTGATAACATAAAATCACTCATAAACAAAATAAAATAAATTAGTTATGTCAATGTGCAATTTAATATTTGTTTTGAAGAAATAGTGTTGATATTTACTTTTATACGTATTCTTTTAATCCAAATAGTTATCTTTTGATTATATATAAGAAATGACGACATATTTTGGTGGTCATTTTCACATCAATGAATAAAATTTTAAGTATTAACTATTTTATATTTCTAAATCCATATTTACTTTTTCACATTTACCTAATACAATTATAAAATTATTACGTGAATTATCTCATGAGATTAACTAAATAATACATTATTAAATAACAAATAACGTTGATCTACGTACATCAACCATGTTACGCAGTAATTTGTCACCGTTGGTCACCGTCCTTGTTACCCCCCCCCCGCTGTCACACATTGGAGGACACATTTACGGACCTGTGACCAGTGACACAACCTGAAAACACTTGCATTGAGGTCTCCTGAGTATGAACTTCAAACTACCTGAAGACACCTTTTGCAGATAAGCCACAAAAAGTGCCCTACTTCCATTAGCGCAACACAACAATGTCTTACCCGCGCCAATGTCTCAGTCCCTACAAAGAGGGCGCGCCCATAGACGCTCTTTCATAGAGCACGGCCCGCG
>APFE031102247.1:0-21299 GCA_000404065.3 Pinus taeda
TCTCTCTAGTTTTCTTTTCATATCCACATGTACAGTGGATAACAAGGTTGGTAATTAGGTAGGGTGTCTTTTGTTATTCTCCAAAGTAGAGGAGTACCCAATATTACCTATAGAAACCCTTAAGTTAAATCCTTAGTCCTTTAACCCATAAATTTCCTGCAATAGAACAACCTAGATACACATATATACATATAAATTTTATTCACAATAATATTGTTAGGGTTCATTCATTCACTTTCTTGAACACACCTAAGAAACAAAATAATCATATTGAAGTCCAACTTATTTCATTCATAGCTCTCAACTACAAAAGAAATATATTCAACATACATATATTTGTATAGTTATCTAAATATTCCTAAAAATATATTAAAGGATGCCATGTTCCTCGCAACTGTGAACAATGTTTGTCAATAGTTCACCTTGAGCTACAACTCCTCCCTGCCAAGAAAACAACTCAATGGTTCTTTCTTAGTTCACACCTCCTTAACCCCTAGTTGTGTCCTACTAATTTTTGGGTTTAGGTAGAGTCTTTCTCCCCCACTAGCCCTTTCTTATACTCTAACTACCTTTATAGCCTACAATCCTATTTAAACAACTTCCATCCATGAAAGTTATCTCTAATCATGTATTATTTTTTAGTGGCTAGTTTCAGCAACCAATTCAAATGTATGGCAAAAACAATGTTGATGCCTAATCCAAAAGGATTGGGATTATTGTAAATATTATAAATAGTTCAATTATGAATTGGAGAAAACTGAGAGGACTTGTAATTGGAATCCCAACAATATCTCCACTCATAGATAAAATTCAATAGAAAATTCACATTCTAGAGTTACTCACCTGGTCTGACATGGTATTATAACCAACGCCTCATTTTTTGGATTCCTCTTTTGTCCTTGTAACTCCTATTTTCTCTGCCATATTTTCTACAAAATTCAGTGTGCTTAGTCCATTAAAAAGACATGAAACTATATATTGTGCATTTGAATCCCTTGGAGCTGCATTGAACATCCTTTGTGAGCACTGTTTCATTGGTTTTTATGAGCATCAAAGGAGTATGGTGTATTACGTATATGTACAAGGTGTATGGTGAGACCAGATTGTAAAATGAAGTGTTGAAATTTCATGGAATGACGCATTGAAATGGCTATGAGTTTGCTATTTCTTTAAGACTGTGTTTACAAACCATAGGTGCTACTACATATATATAATGATTTTGAGATTGTGTGCTTAGAGCTCTATGTTAATGATATGTTGCATGCATCCTTGAAATTTGTTATGGTAGGTTGCACAAATCCTATGTTAATGGTATGCTAAAGGATGGTAAATGTATGTGGAAGGCTGTGTAATTTAGTATGTATATGTTGGCTCATATATATGCTCCTTGGTTGGTATATGGTGTGTTGAATGTTTTTTTCTATGAAGGTCGTGAGTGATATGTCATAATATATGTGACGTGCATGGTCCTTTGGTGTTTAAAAGTGGGCCCATATTGAATGTTAGTATGAGCTATGTGTGTTGGTCTGCAATGGTATATAGTTTGTTAAGTAATTTTGAATGTTGCGACAATTGTTTCTTTCTAAATGTGTGTTGTTATATATTGGATGGTTTTATTCTACGAGTTGATATATAATATGTAATCGTGTTCTGTTCTTTCGAACATTGTGAGTTCTTGAAGACCGTGTTCTCCTTTATGTGTTGAATTTTTAAAAGGGTCGTATTATATATGGATAATATATCTTGGAAGATATATATATTATGAATATTGAAAGCTTGCATATTTCAGGTGATGAATTTGAGATATGTCCAATAAGTTTTGTTGCAAATAAATATCAGTTTCTTTTTTGCAAGTATTGTAATTATTTTGAGGCTAGTTCAAATTTTATTATGCATTCACTCATCTCCATAGTTCGAGTTTTCTCTCTCAAAAGGAGAACTACCATGAGTGGCGAAGATAAAGCATACCTTAATTTTTAACGAGTTGTGGAAAGGAGTTTGTGAAGGAGAGGGAGGCAATCCTCCTCAAAAGCCTACTTTTGATAAGGAGCTTGCCATATGGGAGAAAAAGAACAGCAAGGCCTATACCTTGATTGTAGCATCATTCAATGAAGAGGTGATTCATTATATTATTCCATTCAAAAATGCGTTTGAAGCTTTAAAATAATTGAAGGATTAAAATAATTGAAGGATTAAAATGAATCACACTCTCAACTTGAGGTTGTTCAATTGATGATCAAGTTGTTTAATTTAGAATTGAAAGATGATGATTCCCTTACCCTAAAATCTGAGATAAGAGCCATTATGCATGACATTAAAGCCACCAATTTTGAAATGGATGTTCCTCTCACTAATTTTTCCAAGGAATTATATCCCACTTATTCCCATATATCTTGAGTCATTACAAGCTAGTGGAAAACTTAAGGAGATTTACTTTGACTCTCTTGTGGAGAAGTTTGTTGAAAGAGAGAAGGATTTTGGGAAGACGAAGAAAGATGCTCAACCTCCAGAAGAAGTTGTATGCCTTGCACAGAAAATGGAGAATCACTCACAAGATTCTCTTAGAGGAAGAGGTGATCGAAGAGGACAAGGAAGAAAGAATAATATAGGCATCCAAAATAACTGATTACCCAGTTGTGGGTTACAGGCATCCTCAGAAAAGATTCAAAAAGACAAGACCCCATAAGAAAACAAATTAATAGGATAAACAAAAGCCCTTGTAAAAAAAAAGGAATCCAAGAACATAATTGGTTGACCACCCACGAGAAGGATTGAGGGCCAACTTGATAACTAGATACAGAGCACTAAGATTGTTGAAAAAAGCTGAAAACCACACAAAATAAAGGAAACTTATCGATTCTATGACCCAAAGGCTCAGGATGAGGCGCCGACTATGAAAACACCACCGTTCCTAGACAAGGAATCAGCTAGATAGACCAATAACACCACCATAACTCATCCTACTAAAAGCAGACCACCAAAATACCGTAGCATCATACCAAGCCTGGAGATCAACAAAATCCATATAACAACGACCCTCACCCGCTCCCAATCCCAACGTAAATGATGGAAATTTCACATGCGGCATCTTAACTCCCCTCGTACTGCTAAAGCGGTGAGAGGATGAGGTGACCAACCTCCACACCAAATTCCATGTGTTTGTCATCATAAACCAAATGTTTATATTTCCTTAATGCTTGTCATCCCTGTCGGGGATTTTCAAAATTATTTTTAGTGATGCTTTATTTTTATGTTTAAATTATTTGACTTTTTTTTTGTTAAGCTTGATAGATCCTTATTTTTCATTAGCAAGTTACAACCACGTAAATCCTAGTGAGGTGGTCACAAATTTCCCATCGAGAAACCAAGTCTGTTGACCACCTAACTACATCATAAGCCATCCAGCAACAAAAATTACTTAGTCTATCAATCCAAGCTATATAAAATTGATTGTCATGTCCACAACCATATTCTCTCTCTCTCTCTCTCTCTCTCTCTCTCTCTCTCTCTCTCTCTCTCTCTGCATATATATATATATATATGACTGCAAACTATAAATTAAAATCTATCTCATGAGAAATAATCAAAAATTAACTAAGAGCCATCATGCTAGTCATCCTGGTTGGCGGATGCCGATCTAATCAGGGAAGGATCTTTCGCGTTGGAGCCTAGCAGTTCAATCTGCGAGAACAGCCATAGGAAATGTTTCTGAATACAACCTAGGCAACTATCCTATTTCTACAATTGGAATTACAACTTCTGAAAATATTGTTTGTAATTTGGAAAATGCAGGAGAGTTGTTGTCCAAATTTGTTCCATGGCCTTGCCTAGGAGGCATTTCATAAGCCAATACAGATAAAGGGTATGCTTGTATTACATCTCTCGTCCTCTGGTGTGTCTCGAATATGGAACTAGGAGTTTCCAATCCTCCATAGAAGTTGCCTCCATGCTTTCTTGGTGATTTATATCCTCCTCCCATTCTACAATGAGAAGTTTTATTTCCCCCTTGGTACCATCCACATAAGCAATTTCTTCTTCCTGTACCAGGTTGGACATGATTTTTCTTCCTCATTGTTTACCCACAGTGCTCGCCTTAGCCTCGAACTCGATCCCTCACGATCTCTTTCCTTGTCCCTTGCCCTTCGCTACTTAACCCATTACCTCTTTGTCGCTGTACCTTCCAGCCAAATTCTATCATTGTCTAGGAACTAGCCTTTGTGATCTTCTCATCGAAGGGTAGTTACCTTTCGACAGCCTTGTTACGGGAGCAAGAAACCATAATTTCCATTTTTTTTTTGTATTTCTGCCTCCCAAAGGTACTACCAATGCATCAAATCTTCCACCCATGATTCATTTGCATAACCCTTGAGCATAAGGAGCACCCACCCATGACTCCCAGGACACCCCTCCATGACCCTTGCCTTACAAATGCTTTGACCATGATATTGGAAGTGAGGTGCATAGCCACCTACACAGCCTGTAGGTCATAAGCCAAGCCAATAGGAACCATGCTCCTCATCTCCTTTTCCCCCCACTAAATGACCCTATCCCCATTCCCCCTGACTTAGGTTCATCTTGACTTTACTTTGGCCATCCTGGAAACCCGACATATGAACCCCAACCTCCACGAGGTATCTAGCCCAAACATTGCTAGCCACCCCCATTCCCTTTAGTCAACCGAGGTTGCCCTGACTTGGGTTCCATTCTTTCCAATTCCCCAATTTTAAAAGCCCTTACCCCCTAACAACCTCCCCCTACTAACTCCCCTCAGGGACTTAGCGCTTTCCCTTGGGGCCCAGGTCTTCCAATTTTCCCCAGCATTCTTAGAGAATTTCGAGAACCATAATTACATTAACACATAAGCACTTACAACTTCCCAACCCACGACCCTTGGGTTTTCCAAGAAAACAAGAAACTGAAGTTTTCTCGGGTAGACTCCCTCGTGAACTAACCCAATAATCCCCATGCGAGAGAGTAGAATGCCAAAACAGAGTGACACCCATGCAGAACCCATGGAACTTGGATTATTCTCACAGAATTCCGCGACTAAGCTAATAACCCTGCCCAAATTTCTCTCACCCAAAAACTTTGTGCCCCCATGAAATCCCTAATTAACAGACCAAACATAGGGAAGCATAATGGAGTATAGGTAAAACTAGTTAACATACCCGGTAACTAGAAGTTGGAGTTGTTGGATCACCCTACCTTCCCAAAGCCTCTGCTCCACTTTCATCATCGTCACCTATTATCTTACAACATTTGATCCATTATCCTTCTCCATGGTTTGTAAATTTGGTTGCATGCAATTTCCACCTTCCCTTATCCCTCTTGCCTTAAACATGTTGACGACCACCCTGCCTTGCAGTTCAAGCGTGTGGGAGGCGGTGGCACCATTCCTTGGTGTCCTTTTCATGATGACAACCTTAATGGCTCTATCCACCAGCTCACACCCTGATTCGGGGAATTATTTGAGTGTGTAACATATAACTTTTTCATATTTCTATTCTCTTTACTACTTGGGTAATTGTTCTACTTTATTAATTCTCTCTAGTTTTCTTTTCATATCCATCTATATAGATGATACCAACATTTCTTCCTAGTTAGGGTGTCTTTCCATATTATCCACAGTAGAGGAATACTTCATATTACCTATAAAAACCCTTAAATTAAATCCTCATTCATTTAACCCACAACTTTCCTACAATAAAAAAAAACCAAATACACATATATAATTATACATTTTATTCACAATAATTTTAGTAGCGTTTATCCATTCACTTTCTTGAACACACCTAGAAAACAAAATAATCATAATGAAATCCTACTTATTTCATTCATAGCTCTCAACTATATAATAAATATATTTCACATAGATTATTCCATATATTTATATAATTATTTAAAGATTCTTGAAAAATATATTAAAATCTGCCATGTTCTGTAGAAATTCCCACTGTAGATCAACATATTATGCAATATATTAAAGCAAAATATAAGATCTAATTCTACAACAAACTTGCTGAAGCTTAATCAAATATGAGAAAGATAAAATAGAACACTTATAACTGAGAATGAGAATTCAATCACACATGAACACAAAAGAATACTCTGGGGAAAGCCTCAGCTAAAAAGCCCGATCTTTGTATTATCATACAAGTGGAAATATGTCTGGATTACACAAAGCCTTAGCTCAAAAGCTATCCAGCTCTCAGTACAATTCCTCTACTGATAATAAACAGTCAAAGTCTTCTCACAAACCTTCTCCTTTTCCCTCCAAGCCTCCTATTTCCTTGAGCAATTTTTCCTGGGGTCCAGTGATTCCACTTGTGTGAATTCCCACCTCACACTGCTCACTTGGCTCATAAATAACTACAAAAACCTAAAGATAATTCCTTTTGCATGGATGAGTTTCCTATAGGAAAAATCCTCCAAATGATAGTACACTATCCCTTCCTCTGATCTCAACTGGGTCTCTGTCTGAACTGACATGCATGAGTTATTTATGAGAGAATATTCAATTATCTGAAGTGCAGCAGTTACATGTATGCAAGCATTAACTAACTGAACTCACAATTAATTCCAGAAACTGTTGGAACTAATCTAACTCGAATTAACTTAGTTAACTGAGCTAACTGATTACAATGCAAATTACAACTCATCCTTATCTCTTTAACTAAGGGATAAATTCCACAATTAATGGGATAATTGTTGCATTTCCTCACATAGACTTCATGTTTGATTTCCTACAACTAATTGACTCAAGATGAATTATTTAATTATTAATCAAATAGTTGCTAAGATCAAATTCGATTTTTACTTCTCTATTTTAGTTCAGGGACTAACTAAAATAGGAATCCATCCCGAAATGTTATTTATAGAAATGTTATTTTTAACACTTCCATTTTTCATTCCTTATTTCTATGTCCAACACTGGTACCTGAACTGCTATTTATAGCAATGCTATTTTTATCATTTCTATTTTTACCATTTCTTGTTGCCATTTTCAACAATCCCTCTTAGCAATAAAGGCATTCAACTCGAACCTGATCCTAAACCTTTGAAATGTTCTGCATGCAACACTTCTCCCAAGTGTTATTGCTCTAGCAACTCTAGAAGCAAAAAAAGCTCCTAACTGACCTCTCTGCTGGGCTAGAAACATCCTCTGATGTTGAAGCTTCCTTTGTTACTGATAAGTGCTCCCTCTATGACCTCTGAGCTACTGCAACACTCCATGCATCTCGCACCGTTGCACACCTCTTTGTGCCATCCTACACAAGTGCAACACTCCTGTGCCTCTCGCATTGTTGCAGCATGCTAGCTCTGCACTGTCTTGGGATTCCTGCATTGTAGCTCTCTCTACAGATCCATCCGCATCTGTCTCTACCCACTCAGCTAGTCCTACTACTCCTCATTGGGGCTCCTGTAGTAAGGTCTAATCAAAGAGGTTGGGTACCTCAATGATCCTACCCTATTCCAACCTTCGTGGGACTATCACTCCACATCGCCCCACTTCTGACCTAGAGGTATGGATGCATGTGATCCCTCAGCCCACTTGGTTCAAAATTTCACCCTACTAGAGGTTTCTACATCAGTAAATGCCTCCATTGGATCTCCTCTCGGCTTCTCTAGTTGTGGTTGCTCCACAACCTCCTGAAGCTGCTTCACCAAGTGCATAATCTAGATGTTTTCCATGTTCAAATTTAATTTTTATTTTTTCACAAATATTATTGTAATATTTATCTTCTAATGTTGTTGTGTTAATATGTTGTATGAAATTTGTTTCAACTCTAGTTACTATTACCTCACAAATCTATTTCAGACTTTAAATTAACACACTTGTTACTTTGTTTTTTTTCTTTATATGCTTAATGTTGAAATCATATTCAATTAGGAAGGCCATCCATTTGGCTTTCCTCGAATTCATGTTAGGATGGACGAACAAATATTTTAAACTCACATGATCAATAATTAAGCTAAATTTGTTACCAATTAAATAATGCATCCACATCTTAAGTGTGTGGGGGATTGCAGCTAGTTCAAGTTCATAAACTACATAGTTTATTTCATGATCCTTTAGTTTATGGGATTCATGAGTAATCACATGATCTTCCTACATGAGAAAACTCCCTAAACCTTCCAAAAAAACGTCATTACAAAATATGAAGTCCTTATTAGGGTCTTTATCTTCATCATAGGTTGCACGGTAAACTAATTTAGAGAATCCCTCTATGAATCTTTCGTAGTATCATGTGATACCCATGAATAATCTAACATCTGCTACATCCTTAGGGATTGACCAAAAACATAATGATGCATAGTGTTTGTGTTAATATCCAACTATTTGCTGGTGACCATGCTCATCAACTTGTTGGAATACATGTTCATCTCTAGTTGAACTTTCTTCTTGTCTTTGCGTCGATCAGTGTTCACAATGAAATCCATGCTCCTTAATACCCTTGCATGTGATCGCTAGCACTTCTCATGCTATTTTCTCCATGCTAGCTATTAGGTGGATCCATAACCTATATGGGTGCAGTCTAATAAGTCCGTGTATGTTGTGCCTCAAAATGTGTCTATTCCCACTGCAACTCCTTCTATTGTCCGTGTAGCTCCTATTCTTGTTTGAGTTTCCGCTTTAGTACCTACAACTCCTTCTCTACTTCTCTCTGTACCTTCATGCAATCCTCTCATCATGCCGTCGCCTCATGACCTCAATCTCCAAAGCTACTTTCATCATAGGTGGATCTGCTTGAGCTTGCAACTTTGTTTCACCTCTGCGATATCGACAACCTTCCTCTTGCATTTGTTGCATGCAGGTGTGCTACCTTATACTGTTGTTGATGGTGCTTCTTGCTGTGACATTGCTGCCATTTGATCTTGAGGAGCCTTGCATGTTTCAACAATTTCCCGATAAGAAGTGAAACCAACCTCAAGACAACAGGGACCTGACATAACCATTAGCTCTAGCTAAAGTGCCTCGACAGTTTACGAGGTTTCAACTTTATCGACAGATAGATCATCGTAGACCAGCGTCTTAGATAGATTATCAATGATTGAATTAACATCATGATCAAATGAAGAGGTAGAGAGATCACGACAACCAAGATCAGAAAATTCAGGATGTTTGTCGGCATCTTCATGATTTGATGAATCGTGTAGAGGGGTTGATGAGAAGTAATGATGTTCACCCTCTGTGTTTTCATAAATTACAGTTGACAGATTGGATGGATTTTTAGACGAAGATGTGTCCTCTCCACAATGTAATGACAGAGTGTCATCTCACATGTCCTGTGAACGATTAGAATTAGAAACCTCTAGAAATGAGTTTTCATAGGGGAAATCAATAGTGGCAGAATCACAAGGCATGTTAGGATAGAGAAGGTGAGGTGCGGATGGAAGGGAGTCATCCCTAACTGCGGGTTCTTCTTTATATTCCCAACACTCATCATGAATGATGGTGTAGGTTGGCTGCATAACACCAACTCTATTGAAAACTTGATCCTCGTTCACAACAGGTGAGGAGTCTAGAATGGAAGAACATGAGATAGTACAATCCTAAGGATCATCAAAACACAGGGACGAAGGTTGAGGGAACAAATTCACGTGACAATTAACAGACTTTCAAGCCAAATATGTGTAGATATCAAGCCCAGGTGGGGTGGGAGTATATGACAATTCAATAGATGTGTGTGCATGATCTCACACATCACTCTATGATGGTGGAGCTATTTGATGAGGTGAAGGCAGGAAATCACTTGCGACAACCACTGTGCCTGCTTGTGATTGTGTAGCTCCATCACTGAAATGTCTGGAGTGGGGTTTGGATGGTTTCAAGGATTGCGAATTTTCGGATATGTGAAGAAGATACTCAAGTATTCCATTGAGAAATTCCCAATCAATTTCATCTTTGGGAAATCGGTATGCAAGATTAAAAAAGTGTGCGTGAAACTGTTCAACGGATTCATCGGGTGTCTTCTATAATTTCAGAATTTGTTTATTGAGTGCTTTACAGTCAAAATGATTGAAAGCATGGTTTATATCTGTGACCAGATGAGAAAGAGAATGAATAGATTTTCCAGGGAGCGTGGTAGACCAGTGCATTGGGTGCCCTCAACGCATGTAGATGAAAAAAATGCAGGTCATCTATTCTTCAAATATTCCATGTCTTTCGCATGAGCCTACAACGCTGACCACATGCCTAACCAAGGCTACATAGCCTCCACCATCGTATGTTTTATGTGACAAGTTATTCGAGAGCTCTTCTGAGATTTCAAAGTTGTTTCCATAAAACATACACTCGAGAAGAGAAACTCTGTAGTTAGTCATGATAGATATGCAGAGATTCAAAATAGATTATGAGGACTCAGCTTGTCATCTGGCCCTCCTTCTAGTGCCAAAATGTTGATGGTGCTGGACCTGCCAACATGTCAGGGTATCTCCTTGGTAAGAAGTCCCAACTAGATCTCAGACCATTTGGTGTAGCAATCCCAATAGTGGGTCGTATGGTATCACCTTGGCCGTGGTTGCATGTAGAGGCAAATAAGATGTCCTTGTTGGTAACAAGGGTGTGACATGCGCAACAAGCCAAGGAAGATGTATGAATGATTCTATCACACGGAGAGTGAGGTGAGTGCACCCCTTAGAAACCTGTGAAAGCACGTGGTTAAGAAGGGAACACACGAGTAAGGATGCATCACAAACTGGAAGGGAAGTAAGCTGATAATCCAAATTGATCGTTAAACCAACAACACATTTAAGTAAGATTCATACATACACATACAAAAATAGTTTATACACACAAGTGTAAGAAAATAGATACATATGTCATTTAGAGTCAATAAGATAGCTGAAATACAATAAGACATATGCATGAAATGTGCTGGCTCTGTTATATTTAGAAGTGAAAGTTATAATCATATAGTACAACCATGACCAACCACTAGTCCCAACAACGGAATGTTGTAGTCACTGTTGCCTGCTCCTGAAAAGAGATGTACTAGCTCTGCACTGTGGATAAGCCAAGGCTCATTACAATACTCTCTAAGCTTTCTCTAAGATACTCCTATCGAAAGCTTGGCTAACCAAAAGCCTCTACAATGAGTCATGAGGTACTATATATAGCAAAGGGTGGGGTGACCCTTGACATTCCCCTTTGTGACTTTTCACCTACCCTCATGACTCTTCAACTACTCTATGGCTATTACATTCAATTATCGACACTTGAACCACTTAACAAGATGTTACATACAATCTGCACATGTACCCATGTGAGACAAAATGGCTTGAGCAAGCCATGTAAGACATCACTAACACTCGGACCATTGTGGTAAGACCAACTCTTCGATGTCCTTGCGATGATTTATGGTGGCGAACTGATGCCAAGCTTGGTCATCCATGATGGTGTCTTTGCACTCAATGGTTACATCTTGCTGAAAGCGAACTCTTGCCTCAATTGCATTTGGGTACACTCATATGGCTCCTCTGTCCAACTCGTCTGATAACGTGCACATCATTGTCTTGAGTGCAGGTGGACCAGCAACATACTGATGCATACTGTTTATGCTTATATCCAAGTGTGTGCTGGTGACCATGTGCATCAACTTGTCGGAATACATGTTCAGCTCTAGTGAGACTTGCTTCTTGTCTTTGCCTCGGGGAGTGTGCCCGATGGGTGGGATCGCATGTGTGTGCACAATGACATCCATGCTTCTGAATGCCCTTGGATGTGATCATCAACACTTCTCACCCCCAGCTGCTGGGTGGACCCATAACATGTATGGGCACCGTTTAATCAGCTAGTGTATGTTGCACCTCTTGTTGTGCATGTTCCCGCTGCAACTCCTTCTGTTGTCTGTGCAACTCATGTTATTCTTTTAGTTACTGCTTCAGCACATGCAACTCCTTCTCTTTTTCTCTCTCCACATTCACATGATTCTCTCATTGCACCGTCGCATCATGGCCTCAATCTCCAAAGTTGCTTTCATCACAAATTGATCTGATGGAGCTTGCAACTTAGCTTCATCTTGACTTTACTTTGGCCATCCTGGAAACCCGACATATGAACCCCAACCTCCACGAGGTATCTAGCCCAAACATTGCTAGCCACCCCTGTTCCATTTAGTCGGCCGAGGTTGGCCTGACCAACGTTCCATTCTTGCCAATTCCCCAATTTCAGAATCCCTTGTCCCGTGACAACCTCCCCTACTAACTCCCCTCAAGGACTTAGCCCCTGCCCTTGGGGCCCAGGTCTTCCAATTTCCCCCAGCATTCTTAGAGAATTTCAAGAACCAGAATTACATTAACACATAAACACTTACAACCTCCCAACCCGTGACCCCTGGGTTTGCCAAGCAAACAAGAAACTGAAGTTTTCTCGGGTAGACTCCCTCGTGAACTAACCTAATAATCCCCATGCGAGAGAGTAGAATGCCAAAACAGAGTGACACCCATGTAGAACCCATGGAACTTGGATTATTCCCGCAGACTTCCGCCACCAAGCTAATAACCCCGCCCAAATTTCTCTCACCCAAAACATTTTTTCCCCATGAAAACCCCAATTAATAGACCAAACATAAGGAAGCATAATGGAGTATAGGAAAAACTAGTTAACATACCTGATAACTAGAAGTTGGAGTTGTTGGATCACCCTACCTTCCCAAAGCCTCTGCTCCACTTTCGTCGTCATCTCCTCTTCTCTTACAACCTCTAAGCCATTATCCTTCTCCGTGGTTAGTAAATTTGGTTGCAAGAAATTTCCACCTTCCCTCATCCGTCTTGCCTTAAACATGTTGATGACCACCGTGCCATGCACTTCAAGCGTGTGGGAGAAGGTGGCACCGTTCCTTGGTGTCCTTTTCATGATGACAACCTTAATGGCTCTATCCGCCAGCTCATACCCCGATTGGGGGAATTATTTGAGTGTGTAACATATAACTTTTTCATATTTCTATTCTCCTTACTAGTTGGGTAATTATTCTACTTTATTTAATTCTCTCTAGTTTTCTTTTCATATCCATCTATATCGATGATACCAACATTTCTTCCTAGTTAGGGTGTCTTTCCATATTATCCACAGTAGAGGAATACTTCATATTACCTGTAAAAACCCTTAAATTAAATGCTCATTCATTTAACCCACAACTTTCCTACAATAAAAAAACCAAATACACATATATAATTATACATTTTATTCACAATAATTTTAGTAGAGTTTATCCATTCACTTTCTTGAACACACCTAGAAAACAAAATAATCATAATGAAATCCTACTTATTTTATTCATAGCTCTCAACTATAGAATAAATATGCTTCACATAGATTATTCCATATATTTATATAATTATTTAAATATTCTTGAAAAATATATTAAAATCTGCCTTGTTCTATAGAAATTCCCACTGTAGATCAACATATTATGCAATATACTAAAGAAAAATATAAGATCTATTTCTACAAGAAACTTGCAGAAGCTTAATCGAATATGAGAAGGATCAAATAGAACACTTATAACTGAGAATGAGAATTCAATCACACATGAACACAGAAGAATACTCTGGGGAAATCCTTAGCTAAAAACCCCAATCTTTGTATTATCATACAAGTGGAAATATGTCTGGATTACACAAAGTCTTAGCTCGAAAGCTATCCAGCTCTTAGTACAATCCCTCTACTAATCATAAACAGTCAAAGGCTTCTCACAAACCTTCTCCTCTGCCCTCCAAGCCTCCTATTTCCTTGAGCAGTTTTTCCTGGGGTCCAGTGATTCCACTTGTGTGAATTCCTACCTCACACTACTCACTTGGCTCATAAATAACTACACAAACCTGAAGGAGATAATTCCTTCTGCATGGATGAGTTTCCTATAGGAAAAATCCTCCAACTGATAGCACAATGTCCCTTCCTCTAATCTCAACTGGATCTTTGTTTGAATTGACATGCATGAGTTATTTATGAGAGAATATTCAGTTATCTAAAGTGCAACAGTTACATTTATGCAAGCATTAACTAACTAAAATCACAATTAATTCCAAAAACTGTTGGAACTAATCTAACTCGAATTAACTCAGTTAACTGAGCTAACTAATTACAATGCCAATTACAACTCATCCTTATCTCTTTAACTAAGGGATAAATTCAACAATTAATGGGATAATTATTGCATTTCCTCACATAGACTTCATGTTTGATTTCCTACTACTAATTAACTCAAGATGAATTATTTAATTATTAATCAAACAGTTGCTAATATCAAATTCGAATTTTACTTCTCTATTTTAGTTCAGGGACTAACTAAAATAGGAATCCATCTCGAAAGGTTATTTATACCAATGTTATTTTTAGCACTTCCATTTTTCATTACTTGTTTCTATGTCCAACATTGGTACCTGAATTGCTATTTATAGCAATGCTATTTTTATCATTTCTTGTTGCCATTTTCAAAACTCCCTCTCAACAAGAAAGGCATTCAACTCGAACTTGATCATAAACCTTTGGAATGTTCTGCATGCAACACTTCTCCTAAGTGTTATTGCTCCAGCAGCTCTAGAAACAAAAAAACTCCCAACTGACCTCTCTGTTGGGCTAGAAACATCCTCTGATGCTGAAGCTTCCTTTGCTACTGACAAATCCTCCCTCTGTGACCTATGAGCTACTACAACACTCCATGCATCTTGCACCATTGCCCACCTCTCTGTGCCATCCTGCACTAGTGCAACACTCCTGTGCCTCTCGCATTGTTGCAGCCTGCTAGCTCTGCACTGTAGCTCTCTCTGTAGATCCATCCGCATCTATCTCTACCCACTCAACTAGTCTTGCTATTCCTCATTGGGGCTCTCGTAGTAAGGTATAACAAAAAAGGTTGGGTACCTCAATGATCCTACCCTATTCCAGCCTTCTTGGGACTGCCACTCCACATCACCCCACCTCTGACCTAGAGGTATGGATGCATGTGATCCCTCTTCCCACTTGGCTCGAAATTTCCCCCTATTGGAGGTCTCTGCATGAGTAGATGCCTCCACTCGATCTCCTATCGACTTCTCTAGTTGTGGTTGCTCCAAAACCTCCTAAAGTTGCTTCACCAATTATGGCTCCTCCACAATTGTTTGAGACTTCTTCAGGCTCTGCATGTTGAGAGGTAATGTACTCTCCCTCTCAACCAACAAGTCTCCATCAATTTCCTTGCTCCTCAAGCATTTGCATGCATCTTGAACCTCAAGAGCATATAGGTTCTTGACTCGTGAACCGATATGCTTCACCTGTCTCGTGGTGATGTGTCTAAGGAAAACCTTTCCCTTATTGAAGACTACATCATAGATTTTGTCTTCCAACATTCCAATCGATACCAAGTTTTTCCTTAGTCCTAGTACATACTTTACATCGGTCAAGGTAATGCGAGCTACATGCTCCCTCTAAAAAACAACCATTCCTACACCTGAGACACTATACTTTTCATCATTACCCATCGCTAGGAGTATCTGGAGATCTTTCTCCTCCAAGGTACTGAACAAACTCTTGTTGCCGGTCATATGGAAAGAAGCTCCACTGCCAAGAAACCAACCACATCCCACCATGGATGAAACCATGCATGTGAAGAGTGTGAAATCCAACTCGAACTATGAGGCCAGTGCCTCACCTTCTAATCCTTCCAAGGATCCCTTCTTGGATTTCTTAAGTGGACAATTTGTAGCAAAATGGCCCACCTCATGACAATGAAAGCATCACACTTTCAATTTTTCAAAGTTCTTCCCACTATGGGAAGAACTCAATTTGGGATGAGAATCCTTCTCCTTCCCTTTCTTCACCTTACTCAGTAAGGCACAATTTTCTTCATCCTCCTTGGATGAAGAAGATCCATCTTCGGTGCTTCTCCGTATCTCCTCCTGCATTAGATCCAACCAAAGTTGTTCCCAATCTGGTATTTTCTCTCTTCCATTTACTGAGTCTTGGTAGCTATGCTAGCTCTTAGGAAGACTGAGGAGAGCTAGACTCACCATGTTGTCATTGAATGTCATTATCCCTACACTTCCAAGATCATACCTGCAGGTGGTGTGCTTGTTTAGATATGTAGAGATCGTGTCGCCCTTTTCACACTTGATTTTCCAAAGCTTGTCTTTTAGCACCGACTTCCTCTCATTCCTGCTATTCTTATATAGATCTTTCAATGTTTTCCACATTGAAAATGGTGTCTCCTTCCCATGGAGGCTCGAGACAATGTGGTTTTGAACTCCCTCCAAGAGGATCCTCCTTTCTCTAGCCACACATTTCTTCCATTCCGCTAATTATGTAGCATCAGCCGCTGCTGGCTTGGGGAATTCTTACTCAATGAAGTCCTTTAGGCCGTTATCCTCTAATACTGCTTCCATGCGATCCTTCCAGGCTATATACATCGAGCTGCCATCAAGGGCATACTCGAGTATTAAACCATTGAACGCCATTGGTGAAATTGAGATGTGATAAGAACTCAATTTCTATATTCAAGAACCTCAAACTTTGAACTTCTCCCTTCTTGTATATTTTTCTTCACTTTGATCACCTTTACTCTGATACCATGTAGAAATTCCCACTATAGATCAATAGATTATGCAATATACTAAAGCAAAATACAAGATCTACTTCTACAACAAACTTGCGAAAGCTTAACCGAATATGAGCAAGATCAAATAGAACACATATAACTAAGAATGATAATTCAATCACACATGAGCGCGGAAAAATACTCTGGGGAAAGCCTCAGCTAAAAACCACGATCTCTATATTATCATACAAGTGGAAATATGCCAGGATTACACAAAGCCTTAGCTCAAAAGCTATCCAGCTCTTAGCACAATCCCTCTACTTCTCGCAGATAGTCAAAGGCTTATCACAAACCTTCTCCTCTTCCCTCCAAGCCTCCTATTTCCTTGTGCAGTTTTTCCTGGGGTCCAATGCTTTCACTTATGTGAATTCCCACCTCACACTGCTCACTTGGCTCAGAAATAACTGCACAAACTTGAAGGAGATAATTCCTTTTGCGTGGATGAGTTTCCTATATAGGAAAAATCCTCCAAGTGATAGTACAGTCTCCCTTCCTTTGATCTCAACTGGGTCTCTGACTGAAATGACATGCATGAGTTATTTATGAGAGAATATTCAGTTATCTGAAGTCTAACAATTACACGCATGCATGCATTAACTAACTGAACTCACAATTAATTCCACAAACTGTTGGAACTAATCTAATTGGACTTAACTCAGTTAACTGAGCTAACTAATTACAACTCAAATTACAACTCATCCTTATCTCTTTAACTAAGCGATAAATTCCTCAATTAATGGGATAATTGTTGCATGTACTCACACAAACTTTTTGTTCGATTTCCTACAACTAATTAACTCAAGAGGAATTAATTAATTATTAATCAAATAACTACTAAGATCAAATTCAAATTTTACTTCTTTATTTTAGTTCAGGGACTAACTAAAATAGGAATCCATCCCGAAATGCTATTTATAGTAATCCTATTTTTATCACTTCCATTTTTCATTTCTTGTTGCTATGTCCAACACTGGTACCTGAACTGCTATTTATAGAAATTCTATTTTTAGCATTTCTTGTTGCCATTTTCAACATGTTCCTCCCAATCATGAAGTACGTTTCTCATTCCCTCTGAGCTCAAACTCCTCCTTGCCAGGAGAAAAACTCGGTGGTTTATTAATTTTTCACAAATATTATTATAATATTTGTCTTCTAATGTTTTTGTGTTAATATGTTGTATGGAATTTGTTTCAGTGTTACTTACTATTAGCTCACAAATCTATTTCAGACTTTGACTTAACACATCTATTACTTTGTTTTTTTTTCTCTTTATATGCTTAATGTTGAAATCATATTCAATTAGGAAGGTCATCCATTTAGCCTTCCTAGAATTCATGTTAGGATGGATAAAAAAATATTTTGGACCCACATGAGCAATAATTAAGCTAAATTTGTTACCAATTAAATAATGTATCCACATCTTAAGTGTGTGGGTGATTACAGCTAGTTCAAGTTCATAAACTACATAGTTTATTTCATGATCCTTTAGTTTACGGGATTCATAAGCCACCGCATGATCTTCCTACATGAGCACACCCCCTAAACCTTCCAAAAAAGTGTCATTACAAAATACAAAGTCCTTATTAGGGTTTTTATCTTCATCATAGGTTGCAGGGTAAGATAATTTAGAGAGTCACTCTGTAAATCTGCAATAGCGTGATGTGATACCCATGAATAATCTAACATCTACTACATCCTTAGGGATTGGCCAACTAAGAATGGCCTTTACCTTTTCAGGATCCACAATTATTCCCTCTTTAGATATCACATGTCCTAGGTACTATATCCTATCTTGATAAAATTTACATTTGCTGAACTTAACGTAGAACTGATGTTCACGTAAAGTCTACAACACTATTTCTAGATGTTGTTTGTGCTCCTCTGAACCTTTTGAATAAATTTGTATGCCATCTATAAAGATTAATATGAACTTATCTAGAAATTTGCTAAAGACACTATTCATCAAGCACATAAAGGCAACAAGTGCATTTGTATGTTCAAATGGAAGAACTATAAACTCATAGTGTATGTATCAGGTATGAAATTTGTTTTTGGAATGTATTCTTCTTTAATCCTCAGCTGGTGATAACCAAATTTGAGATTTATTATAGAAAATATAGTTTCTCCCCTTACTCAAATAAATCATTAGTTCTAGGCAACAGATACTTATTTTTAATTATGAATTTATTCAACTTCTAGTAGTCAATACATAAGCTAAATGTTCATCATTATTTTAGAAAAATAGGACTCGTGCACCCCATGGTGAAACATTCGCTCTGATGTACCTCTTGTTTCATAATTCTTGTAACTGCATTGTTAACTCTACTAATTCCATTACACTCACCAATAAGGTGCTTTTGATACCAGTGCAACTCTTAGTATTAATTCTATAGAAAAATATATTTCTCTTTTTGGTGGAAAACCGAGAATATCATAAGGAAATACATCTTGATAGCCTCAAATAAATTTCATATGATTTAAGGGTTTAGTTTGTTTATCTTGTGAGTTCTCTTCCTCTTAAATGGAAAACAATTGGAATCCTTTCATTGTATCCCTCTTTAATTGTAAAATAGATATTTGGTTCACCAAAATGAGCCTAGGTATTCCTTTTATGCTATGAGTTTCTCCATTATCTATGGTGCAAGTAACAATTTTATTAAGACAATTAATAATTTCCCTATGCCCCTCCAACCAATCCATCCCTACCAAAATGTCATACAACCCTAGTGGTAGAATGTTCAGATTCATAGTGGTTTGGTTAACATTTAGAATAACAAGGCCCTGTATTTACCCAATTTGTAAGCTTTATTTTTGTGCCAGTAACCAATTGGACCAAGCCTATTTTTTTGTACTTTTCATAATTTAATTTACATTTTTCGACAATCTAGGGAATAATATAACTCAAACTAACACTAGCTTCTATCAAAACGTAAATAGGTTGGTTTAAAATTTAATCGTCTATCTCCACCATGGTGGATTGATGTTATATTTGGCACTTTTCCAATGTTGCAATGATTCATGGAATATTCTTGGCCACACTACTAATGATGGAGGCCTCTTGAATATTCTGTAGAGTCTACACATACATTGTATTATAAGGAAAGTTTCACATAATATGGGGTCCTCCACTTCCCCATCATTTTAAGGATTCTTTATCCATGCCATTAAATTCCTTATTACTTAATTTTGTCTCTTTAGACCTGGTTTGAGTGCGTGCCTGCGTTCTTTGGGTATGGTTAATATTTTTACAGAAATTTCAACTTTGATTTCCCTTACTAAATTTTTTAAAAGGTCCAAGTTTTCCTTATTTCCCACCTTGGGAAAATTTATCCTTCTTTTTATTAGTCCATGATTTCATGTTTTCATTTTTCCTCTTAGCCTGCTAATAACAAATTCTTGCTTTTCTAATGGCCTCATCAATTATTTTGGGATTATCGCGCCCAAATTGTTCCTTAAAAGAGAGAGAAAGACAACTAATTAAGCGGTGTACCTTGGCCTTTTCCTCTCGTACGTATGGTACATATCTCAAAATATAGGTAAATTTCATCACCATCTTATCCATTGACATTTAACCAAGATTCAAGTCATGAAATTCTTTGGCCTTGTTGTCAAAATAACATTCTTATTTTCTAAATTATGTGTTGTTTTAATTTATTCCCACCACAAGGAAGCTTTCCCTTATAACTAATATGTAGCTAATTTAGCTTCTAATTTAGTATCATAATCTTAGACTTGAAAGTACATATTAATATTAATTAGTCATGCCTCTGTTGCTTCTTCCCAATCATAGGTTGGGGGTGTAATCTTCTTGAATTCTCCTTGTAGTTCTATTTTTGGCCTTTTTCCATGCTTCAATTCTTTTATTTTTTTTTTGTGAATTGTGCTCTTCCTCCTCCTCAGATTCAACTTATTTGCTTTTAGCCACCTCTTCAAAGGTCTTCTGCTTGGATGTCTCCCATTAATCCTCTTTCTCCCTTACTATTTCCACAGTTTTGGGATTGAGAGTGTGTTAGGTTTTTAATGTGTTTCTCTTGTTTTGTACTAAATTTTAATAACTAATCATCTCTTGCATTGAGGTGAACTATTTTTTTTTTCATGTCTCACCATATTTACTAATTCCACTATAGAAATTTTCATTTGAGCTTGTTCACCCAGATGTATGGAGATCTTGTCTTCACTAGTGTGAGTGTCTTCTTGTGGTTCTTCCATTACTTATCCCTTTTACTTACTCGTCTTCTTATTCTATGCAAAAACATTAATTCATTTTATTAAACATATTTATGGTTAGATAAAAGGATAGAATGTTGCAACCTCTTTTTCCATGATACCATATGTAAGATCCCTCCAAATTCACTCAGAAAAATAGTATGAATTTCATAATATATATTTTTTAAATATACTACATGCATTAATTGCCACATCAATATAATGATTCTTGAAATTAAATTGAAAATGTAAATGCTTTATTAATTTCTCACATTCTTTCTATTTCACTTGTGAAAAGTAACATTGTATTGTCTCTTCATTATAAATTTGGTTGGTCACCCAAACTTGGGTAGACATGATATTGAACTTTGATTATATATTCCCTTGTTTTTTAAAGTACCCTACTACAATTTTTGGGCTATGGCTATGCTATATTATTGGTCTAGAACAATCGATCCCCATTGTTATACGAGAATAGTGTCCACACGGATGCTGCTATTCCCACTGAGATGGGTGGCT
>APFE031102249.1:0-130000 GCA_000404065.3 Pinus taeda
AACCAGATCATTTAAGAATACAAGCTCATAACTGTTTCTGAAGAAAACATTGAAAAATGCAGAAATTAAACTTAAGGTGTATTGAAACAAATGTTAAGCTATTCTCTTTTCCTGCGATTTAGAAAGGCGGAAAGGTGATAAAAACATAAAATAAAACAGGGGAGAAGAACACTTATTGGATCATGTAGAAGCACAGGAATTCCGTGATCATTCCTTGGCCAAGAGAAAACATCAAGTTGTTTCGCAATCCATGCTTTCAGCAATCTTTGATTATGGAAATTATGAGAGTTACAGTGCGAGTCTCTGCTCAGAGAAAATGCTAGAAATAAGACTGACCAACAACTACTACCAACCAACCAACCCCTCACAACATTGCTTAGGGTGGTATTTATAAACAAAATATCGGAAAGACATCATTACAAGTGACCTTGATAGGTCTGCTTAGAACTCTTCAAAAATCTAAATGCTGTTGGAATTAAATGCAAGTAAATCTTTTTGGTTGCGCTGGGGGCAGCTGGATCGGAATAAGTGACGAGGTGGCCCTTGGGGACCAGATGCGGTGCTACTAGAGTGAATGTGTTTCGGGGCTGTAGTTCGGCTTTGGTGCGAATTGAATGTGCAATAATTATGATTTGAGAGTTTCAAGTAGTTTCGCTCTCCTTCTATGAATCTGCTGGAAGATATTCAATTTTCTCTTGCTTTGGGCCGCTGCTCAAGATATTCTCTGATACACTTTGCCGCTACATTGATGGTTTCCGCCGTCGACTGATACTCTTTGACACGCTTGATGCCTGCTGATTTGATCTGATACATTTTAAACTCTGTGATTGATCTGCTGCTGTCTTCAAACCGGATCCTTCGGCACGATAGGGTGATTTTCGGGCTCTTTCGGCGCGCAATGGGCTCAGCAATCAGAAGATTCCCTGTAGATTCCTCGAAATGGCCTGTTTCCTGTAGCGATGCGCGATTAGCGCATCGCGCTAATCGCGCATAGGAAACTGCCTCCGTTTCTTGATCTGGAGCTCCGAAGTGCGTTTTTTCTCCCTGCGCAAAGCTTTTTCAGCTTTTCTGGCTGCTGACGTAAGCATGGCGTCGGCTGTACGGCGGATGACGTCAACAGTGGGTCCCTGGTACAGAGCGACGTGGTGAGATATTGGATGTACTGTGGTGAAGAGACTCTGATGCGATATCGCGATATCGCATCGGCGAGGAACGAGGGGGATAATTGGGTTGGACATTTGGCGCTTGCGATTGCCGATCAGCGATATCGCGATATCGCATCGGCGGAGACAGAGAGGTGAGTGGATTGGACACTCGGCGTTTGTGATCGTCGATCGCCGATATCGCAATATCGCATCGGCGGGGGACGGATGGGCAATGTTTTTGCATGAATATGAGAGTGCGAGTTTGTTATGCGAAAACGGCTTTGAGGAGGAAAAAACAAGTAAGTGGGTGTGAAGGGCATTTGAGGTTTCGGAAGGGGTCCGATTACCTCGGAGGGACTTTATACTTTGGAAGGACTCCATCGTATCTGGGAGGTGGTTCTGGAGGTCGGGGTTCTTACTTAGTTTCTGATAAACTGAACAATTCTCGGGAGTTCTTATGGTTAATTTTCACCCAGGGGGAAGAATATTACATAGGGGGATTTTACTTAATATTAATAAGGGGACGGGAAGAATAGGGAGCTAAATAATAATGTTAGTGGTTAATATGGAGGTGGTAAGAAAGCGCTAAGTTCGGGAGAGCTTAGGCTGTTACAAGGGGGTAGGACCATACTTTGGGAGAAAATATAGAATGATTTTGAGCAAAGCAGATCTTTACTCAAGCCAGCGTTATGGAGATGATAGAACTTAAGAGGTGTCAAGCAGAGCTTGACCTCTTCTGGGAGGTTAGTTAATGATTGGGGAAAACAGAGAAGGGGAATCAGTTATACCTCTTTTGAGCCTTTTTGCTTACAAATCTTTGCTGATTATGTCCTGCATGATATGATACTTGAAAACCTGGAACTAGTTAACAATTCAACAGCCTCAGAACTACCTACCCAGCCTACTTGCCTAGCATTTTGTTCTTCTTTTGTTTGGGGGTGCACTTAGACTTGCAAACCCATCACTCATTTTTCTTTTGATGCTTTCCTATCTACATACTACCCTTATTTCTTCTGGAGCCCAGATTAAGCTGTTGGGCTCGTCTGTTTCTCTACCTATCTAAGAATCTGCCAAGATTAAACTGTTTGGACAGATTTGCAATCTCTATATTCTAAAACATGAAATTTAAACTTAGGGAGACCAAGATTAAACTGTTTGGACCTCCCTTTAATTAAAAGTAGCGATACCGGGATAACTTTACAAAATTTGAAGGCAATTGATGAACTTGAAGTAGCCTTCTTCCTTTGGAGACTGTTTGAGCAAATATGGAGCATTGTAGCAAGAAAAGTACGGCATATTTTGCCTGTGAAATGCCAATCATGAAAAATGAATACCTGCTGCAGAAGGAAGCTAAAAGTGGCTCCACTCAGGGATGGCTTCTCCTTGTGAGAGGTCAAGAATAGCAGGCCAGAACGCCTTGCTTTTTTTTTTTTTAGTTTCTTGCTGTCTTCTGCAAAACTTATGTTCTCTGGCTGCTTTATTCCTTCTACCTACCTACCCTAACCAGCGGTTACTTTGTCGTTAGCTAAAATCAAACAACCAGTGCAGCCATTTAAGCAACTGTGAAACGAGATAAACTTGCTGACTGATTGTTTCTGAACGCAAAAGCATCATCCGGGGATATGCTTTTACAACCAAAATTGTGGCCTCTATCACTTGCTGCTGAAGCATGCGGTCTTCACTGAGAAAACATGTTAACAAAATTTCGTTAAGCCAAAGTTCCATGTAATCTGCGATTGGATCGATGAACTTACCCTGTGAGAGAACTTCTTCTGCTTTCTCTTGGACAGACGGGGCGGCTGCGTCCTCGGTGGTAAGCCTGGCAGTCGACCGTTCTATCTTGTCAATAGAATTATGCAGAGTTTGTGAATCAGCAGGTAGCAGCATCTTCTCCTGAGTTGAGGACGGGAGACTTCGGCATGACTCAGGATCCTTTGGGTCGGAAGGAGCAGCGACATCTTCGGTAATGAGCCTAGCAGATGATCCTTCTGTCTTTCCCTTGGATCCCAGATCACACAGAATCTGTAGGTCCTCAGGCAACAGTGTTCCCTCCTGAATAGGGAAATGGAGGCTTTGGCATGATTCCGGGTTCTTTGGGTCGGAAGGAGCAGCTACATCTTTGGTAATGACCCTAGCCGATGATCCTTCTGTCTTTCACTTGGAACTGAGATCATACTCAAACTGTAATTCAGGAGACAACACTATTTCCTTGTGAACTGGAGGAGGAAGATTTTGGTAAAACTCTTGAGGGTTTCGAAAATCATAAGACTGTCTTTGAGCTCCCAAGAGTTCAATTTCACTCTCATATTTTTCCACAACAAACTCAAGGAACAGTTTATTCCGGCCGCCTGGTATTTTTGACAATACCGCTCTGAAAAATTCTTCATTGAGCTCAAACTCTGATAAACTTTCTCTGCATTTTTCTAAAGATTCCTCTAGCGGAAGTTCTTCCTAGGATTCGGTCATTCTCTCTTGTTGTTAATACATGGGGTACTTGGCTGTAACATTTGGTTCGTTCCTCAGTGGAGCCTTTGATTGAAATTGAAGTGGAGTCGCCAGGTGGATGTCTAGACTCTGAGTGCCTGATCTCTGTCCACCATCAAAGATCAAAACTAAGCATGACAGGCTTTGAAAAATAGGAGCACTTCCTCCAGTGGGGTTTAAAGATGAACAGAGCGCTTGAATCCTCAATGGAGTGCGTAGATACAGGTTGACCGAGGCTTTTACAAGTCGATTTCTTCCTCTGTAGAGCTGCAGAGTGGTTTCATTGATTTATCTGAGGAGGTCCCCAGTGGAGTCGCCATTATGTTATCACTCAGGTTGTCCCTAGGCTCCTAATAGGGATACGGCTGAGGTAACCACAAACCAATCTTTTGATTGCAGGTTCTAGCCCACCTGCAATCGGAGAGGGCTCTCTCCTTTTGATTCAACCTTAGTTGATGATTTTAGGCTAGCTTTCTGACTTCAAGGGAATCTTGACTATGATTGGAAAGAAGGTAGGATTCTCGAACAAAGAGGCACAGTAAGGTGTGATAAGTTTCGAACCATTGGGCATGGAGTCACAGATTGAGGCATGTGAGCGTTTTCTTGGTCACAAGGGGATACGGAGCAGGATAGCCACACAGGATGCAATACTCGGTCTGCTGAAAGTACAGAATGAACATCAGGGATGAAAGGCAAAAGAGAATCATTCCATCATGCTGACAAAGAGGAGAAGTGGGTGAGTGGGATCCCGGAGCAGTTAAGAATTCCTAAGACATGCACTCATATGTGAAAGAAATAGGGTAAACCAGATCATTTAAGAATACAAGCTCATAACTGTTTCTGAAGAAAACATTGAAAACACAGAAATTGAACTTAAGGTGTATTGGAAGAAATCTTAAGCTATTCTTTTTTCCTGCAATTTAGAAAGGCGAAAAGATGATAAAAACATAAAATAAAATAGGGGAGAAGAACACTTATTGGATCATGTAGAGACACAGGAATTCCGTGATCATTCCTTGGCCAAGAGAAAACATCAAGTTGTTTCGCAATCCATGCTTTTAGCAATCTTTGATTATGGAAATTATGACAGTTACAATGCGAGTCTCTGCTCAGAGAAAATGCTGGAAAGAAGACTGACCAACAACTACTACCAACCAACCAACCCCTCACAACATTGCTTAGGGTGGTATTTATAAACAAAATATCGGAAAGACATCATTACAAATGACCTTGACAGGTCTGCTTAGAACTCTTCAAAAATCTAAATGCTGCTGGAATTAAATGCAAGTAAATCTTTTTGGCTGCACTGGGGGCAGCTGGATCGGAACAGGTGACGAGGTGGCCCTTGGGGACCAGATGCAGTGCTGCTGGAGTGAATGTGTTTCAGGGCTGCAGTTCGGCTTTGGTGCGAATTGAATGTGCAATAATTATGATTTGAGAGTTTCAAGTAGTTTCGCTCTCCTTCTATGAATCTGCTAGAAGATATTCAATTTTCTCTTGCTTTGGGCCGCTGCTCAAGATATTCTCTGATACACTTTTCTGCTACATTGATGGTTTCCGCCGTCGACTAATACTCTTTGACACGCTTGATGCCTGCTAATTTGATTTGATACACTTTAAACTTTGTGACTGATCTGCTGTTGTCTTCAAACCGGATCCTTTGGCACGAGTGGGCGATTTTCGGGATCTTTCGGTGCACAATGGGCTCAACAATCAGAAGATTCCCTGAAGATTCCTCGAAATGGCCTGTTTCCCGTAGTTATGCGCGATTAGCGCTTCGTGCTAATCGCGCATCGGAAACTGCCTCCGTTTCTTGATCTAGAGCTCCAAAGTGCGTTTTTTCTCCCTGCGCGAAGTTTTTTTGGCTTTTCTGGCTGTTGACGTAAGCATGGCATCGGCTGTACGGTGGATGACGTCAGCTGTGGGTCCCTGGTACAGAGCGACGTGGTGAGATACTGGATGTACTGTGGGGAAGAGACTCCGATGCGATATCGCGATATCGCGTCGGCGGGGAACGAGGGGGATAATTGGGTTGGACATTTGGCGCTTGCGACTGCCGATCGGCGATATCACGATATCGCATCGACAGAGACGGAGAGGTGAATGGATTGGACACTCGGTGTTTGTGATCGCCGATCGCCGATATCGCAATATCGCATCGGCGGGGGACGGATGGGCGATGTTTTGCATGAATATGAGAGTGCGAGGCTGCGATGCGAAAACGGCTTTGAGGAGGAAAAAGCAAGTAAGTGGGTGTGAAGGGCATTTGAGGTTTCGGAAGGGGTCCGATTACCTCGAAGGGACTTTATACTTTTGAAGGAGTCCATCGTATCTGGGAGGTGGTTCTGGAGGTCGGCGTTCTTGCTTAGTTTCTGATAAACTGAACAATTCCCGGGAGTTCTTATGGTTATTTTTCAACCAGGGGGAAGAATATTACATAGGGGGATTTTACTTAATATTAATAAGGGGACGGGAAGAATAGGGAGCTAAATAATAATGTTAGTGGTTAATATGGAGGTGGTAAGAAAGCGCTAAGTTCGGGAGAGCTTAGGCTGTTACAAGGGGGTAGGACCATACTTTTTGAGAAAATATGGAACGATTTTGAGCAAAGCAGATCTTTACTCAAGCCAGCGTTATGGAGATGATGGAACTTAAGAGGTGTCAAGCAGATCTTGACCTCTTTTGGGAGTTTAGTTAATGATTGGGGAAAACAGAGAAGGGGAGTCAGTTATACCTCTTTTGAGCCTTTTTGCTTACAAATCTTTACTGATTATGTCCTACATGATATGATACCTGAAAACCTGGAACTGGTCAGCAATTCAACAGCCTCAGAACTACCTACCCAGCCTACTTGCCTAGCATTTTGTTCTTCTTTTGTTTGGGGGCGCACTTAGACTTGCAAAGCCATCACTCATTTTTCTTTTGATGCTTTCCTATCTACATACTACCCTTATTTCTTCCGGAGCCCAGATTAAGCTGTTGGGCTCGTCTGTTTCTCTACCTATCTAAGAATCTGCCAAGATTAAACTGTTTGGACAGATTTGCAATCTCTATATTCTAAAACATGAAATTTAAACTTAGGGAGACCAAGATTAAACTGTTTGGACCTCCCTTTAATTAAAAGTAGCGATACCGGGATAACTTTACAAAATTTGAAGGCAATTGATGAACTTGAAGTAGCCTTCTTCCTTTGGAGACTGTTTGAGCAAATATGGAGCACTGCAGCAAGAAAAGTACGACATATTTGGCCTGTGAAATGCCAATCATGAAAAATGAATACCTGCTGCAGCAGGAAGCTAACAGGGCCTTCAACATGATAGGTCAAATCCGTATTATCCACAGGCTAATGGCCAGGTTGAAGCAGTCAATAAGGTTTTGACTTCTATGCTTCAACATATCGTTGGGAAGCATAGAAAAGATTGGCATTTAATGCAATTTTCAGCTCTTTGGGCTTACTAAACTTCTACTAAGATGACCACTGGATTCACTTCATTCTAGTTGGTGTATGGTTTAGAGGCAACTCTTCCGATTGAATGTGAAGTCCCTTCGCTTAAGCTTGCTATCAAACTTATTCCGAATACCTTTCCTGAAGAGAAGTGGCTATTGTATCTTGAGAGACTTGACGAGACTTGTCGCATTTCTATGATGGTCATCGAAGCTCAAAAGAAACAGGTCAAAGCTCATTTTGACCAAACTGTATCTCCTCATACTTTCATTGAAGGTGACTTGGTCCTTCTTTACGATCAAGCCAATGAAAATTGGGGGTAGGTAAGTTCGAACCCATGTGGCATTGGCCCTATATTGTTAAGTGTGTTTTACAGAAAGGTGCCTATGAGCTATGTGATTATGTGGGAAATGCATTGTCATGGTCTTGTAATGGGATGCATCTCAATAAGTATTATGCATGAGATTCATGTAATAACTTTTGTACATTAGTGTATTATTTCATTAGTGTGCATATTTTATTTTTGGTGTGTTTGTTTGCTTTGCAGACATATGTTTTTATGTTTACCCTATGTTCTACTCGGTTTGCAGATGTCATTAGGTCATACATTGGTTTTGCTGATGGTGCTTGTCGTAGCACACAAAACCTCTCTTCCACAACATGGGTACTCTATGACCCTAATGGCGAGCTGATTAACTTACAAGGTATCTACATTGGTCGGCCAACCAATAATATTGTTGAGTATAGTGCAGTTATTGAACTCTTGTCAAAAGCAGTTGCTCTTGGCATTAGGGATTTAGTTGTTAAGTTGGACTCCCAGCTCGTTGTGTTACAATAAACAATCGTTATTCAGTGAGAAATCCACAAATATTGCGTATGTATTTGTATTAGATTGCTAAAAAGAAATTTTGATTACATTAGATATCAACATATTCCATGTAATTTAAATACATTCACTAATGCATTAGAAAATTTTGTTCTTGATAGAAATTTGTGTCATTTGTAGAACTAAATCATGTTATGAACACATAAGTAGAAATAAAACATGCATATAAATATAAATAAAAGATATATATTATATATATATATATATATATATATATATATATATATATTATATATGTATATATATGTATATATATGTATATATATGTATATTATATGTATGTATGTATGTATGTATGTATGTATGTATGTATGTATGCGCATACATACATACATACATACATACATACATACATACATACATACATACATACATACATACATACATACATACATACATACATACATACATATATATATATATATATATATATATAATATATATATATATATATTATATATACATACATACATACATATATCTATATATATGTGTGTGTGTGTGTGTAGAGAATTTCACAAAATGTCTTTGCCAGCATAGTGGAACATCGTCAATAGTGGCATAATCTGGAATCCCTCAAGTGATTGCCTCGAGATTGCGCTCCATCTCTGCTAAGGGGTCAGCCCCTTCCTCGTAGTCCGCACCCACTATCGGATGGGAAACTCACCGTGCTATTGGTGACATGCCTAGTGGTCTCTCTGGTCCCACATCTGCACATTTATTATAAGTTGAGTCTTAGTTCACACTTTTAACAAAATCATAAAACTTGAAAAAATTCAAAAAACAAGTTTTTACCTGGGTCGGTCCACTATTTTCCTGGTGATAGAGGTAGATCTAAATCCCATCTAAAATCCATGCCAGCATAAGCATAGTCATCTACCACAATCAACTGGAATTCAGGCCAAGCGAAGAACTATGATGGATAATGCATATGCTGACCCACGCCTCTTCGAGGCATGAGCTGGCTCCATCTCATGAGCCTCGGATCTCGAGGGGCAAGATGTGGTACTACTGCCCACTGATACCAGAAGAGCGGTACTACCTCCAAGAAGAAGGCCACCAGTATAGAACCGAACTCGAATTTCTTCAAGTGTTCATGCTTACCCTTGGTCATTTGATGCTTCATATTCGCCAAAAGGCCTCCACACCAATTGAAGATGGCGGGGGTCAAACATGCGATAATGTAATGAAACTGAGACTTGGAAGCCTCATGCAAATCTTGCGTGCCAAATACACATGCCATTGCGAACAATATTGTTCTCAGAATGAGGTTGTTGGTGATTGTTGCAATCTTCATCTTACCTCCATTCGTTATCTCAACACCAGGACAGTATCTATGGACTAGACTCCTGGTACTCTCACCTCTTTGGTAAGATCCAAAGAGTTGAATTACTTCTCCTCGGTGGGATAATCCCTTGATAAAATAGATGTCCATCTCCTCCAGTTCTAGTTCTTTCCTTTTGATGATGAAGATCTCTCGATCTACATCCCAAAGGTTGATCAGATAGGGTAACAACTCCATCTGAGCCCTCAACCCTGTGGTTCGAAAGAATTTTAGTAGGTCACAATCCCTTAGAGAATTTCTGCAAGCCAGATCCTAAGATGCTTGGAAATCCTTGGCCTCGTGGTCTCTTTCTTTCCACTCCAAGACCATATTCTCCTACAAAACAACATTTAAACACTTATTAATGCTTTTTACATGGATAAAAATCAACATTTGTTTTTCTTTAAAGAGAGTTTTTAACTTCAAAAAATTGCTCTTAGCGCCATCACGCCTATTTTTCAAAACAATGCAATGGCATTGTGTGAGCCTTTGGCCTCGAGTGTGACCATCGTGGGTCTGATGACCATACCCATGATGGTCGACAATGACCTAAAATTTTAAAATCCTCCTTTCTGGTATAAAATTCGCCGTTAAAATTGCATAAAAAAGTAATGAAATGCAAGAGCAGGGATGAGGCTCTTAATTGTCGCAGATGGATCGTGAAATGGTACCCTAGATCTCCCATAACAATCATTGTAAAATCAAGAGAATTAGGGCACAAAAGCACTTTCAAAGCTCAGTTTGGTAAAATGGTAACAAATGGAATTACTTTTACCTATTTATAAGTTTGGAATGTTATTTTGACAAATATTATCTAATATTTTAATATTTTTTCTCAATATCGGTGATGGGTGTGTTTCTTGTGCAGTTACAGGTGTCTTCAATGTGAACAGTGATCATTATTGACCGATTATGGGAGTTTTATTTTATCTCTTTTTCGTACTCATTAAATAAACACAAAAGGAACCCCCCTAGAGTCATCTTTTAGCTTTTTTCTGACTCTCAAAAATGAAAAGATTTTTGAGTACTTGTCATTTCAAATATGTTAAAGTAAATGAATCGACATCACCTTAGTATACGTTTAACCCTTTTTTGGGCTGAGATTGACTATTTATGAAAAAGGTACACCTTGGTTGACATGGTCAAGAGGTTCCCTCAGATATTGTTTTCTACCATTTCGGGTTCGACGGACAAATTACAAAAAGGGAGATGATGGAGTTTTATTTTTCATTTCTTTTTCAAACTCTCTAAACATGAAAAAGATACCGAGTTATTCTTATGTCAGGCACATTAAAACTTTGAGACAAAAGACTCATCTCCATGATGAGATCGAGCTTCTCCTTCCTAGGGCTCGTAAAACTTACTAGGATGGATTCATTCGAAGAATGAACTTACATAACAAGCATATGATATCCCCTTCAAGCTTGTGATTAAAAATAATTGGGGTACACTCTAGAAATAGTGGGGAAAAATGAAGATAGGACATCCTTTGTATAGGCAGCATGTCGCTCTTGAACATGACACTCTTCTGCTCTCGTGTCAGGTTTGGGATATCCTCATTCAGTCACTTGTCCTCCTGGGTTTGGGTGATCTATTTTGCCTCTCATTTGACTATTCCACACTATCATCATGACCTTTAGTCCCATGTTGAGTTAGGTGCTGCCACACTCCAGAGTTGTGTCGCCAATATGTTTAAGAGAAGTCCAATATGAAATTATTTACCTATACATTGTTGGAGTTATTGCTATATCCCTGGATATGATTCCACTTTATTCCTTGGTTTGTGTCAATGATTGGGGATTCATCATTACCCTCCTTCAACGGGTCACTTCCTGTCGACCTCAGCTCATTATCCAGGAAGATGTCGTAGGTGTTAGGTTCCTATACCAATAGGTTTCATCTTTCATGATTGAAAGTTGAAGGGCTAAATATGTTCATCATTGCAGGCTGCAAAGGTTCCATATTTTGTGTACATACTAGGAAAATTAAAAAATGAAAAGAGGGTATGCCTTAAAATAATAATCAAAAGGCAAGAAAACCAAATGGTCAAAAGAATAGTGAAAATGAACCCCAAGATAAAGACCAGGAAAGTGGCCAGTCAAAATTCCACTACTATCTTTTGGCAGTGTCACACTCTACAAATACTGATGCTAATCATACTTGATGGATGGCCCAACAGTCTAATATGGACCATGCCATGTTTAAAATTTCTTGTTGCAGAGTAGAGAATGTTTCCTGTCCAAACAGCTCAAGCTTGGCAGATGACTAGCTAGGTAGAGAAATGAAAGAGCCCAACTGCTTAATCTGGGTCCTTGGTCAGGGTCTGCTAATTCAAGTGCACCCACTTCAAGTGAAGAAAAAATGTTAGGATTACTAGGTTGGGTAGGTAGTGTAAGGTTGCAGAAGTGAAGGGCCATCACCAGTTGGCTTATCAAGAGCAAGACTCATTTCATTCAGGGTATTGGCACCAGGTTTGAGGACATAACAATGGAAGCATGTCTAATTTCCCCTTTTCCCAAACATCATTTATTAACATCCCCCAAGGACCTTGGGATCTGCCCAAGTGTCCTCTTCCACTTCATTCCATGACCAAGTACCAGGTCAAACTATGAAGTTCAGTCAAGGGAAATAAGTCACATTTTTGTGTAAAAATCTTTACTCTCATTTCCCTCATCTAAGTTTTTCTTCTTAAAACTTATCATTTTCCCCTATACACTCACCTCACAATGTCATATTAACAACTAATGTATTATTTATCTCCCTAAGCATTCCCCTTCCCTAAATCTGCAAACGTCTATGTGAAAATTCCAAAAGGTCTATGTAAATACCCTCCCCTTAGCAATATAGCTATATAGTTATGATTTGGGGAATATTAATCCATCAGGGGTTAATATTAACCCTCTACTACTCTGAATTATGGGTTTTTGTTAAAAACTTTGGTTAAAAAGCAAAAAACCATAAACCCCGCCCTCATTAACCCTTCTTACCCCTCTTCTGCGCCAAAGGTTTGTGTTTGTAATGTTTTTTAATTAAAACATTTATAAATTAACCCGCTACCCTAAGTTAAAACCCACCCCCGTGCGCAATATATTTAAATCAATTATTTTAATCGGCGGGTCCCTTGTCTTAACACACTGTCATCTCCTTTCCCCGCCAACTGCCCGATGCACAGTAATAAAGATCCAACGGTGGGTAGTCGATTTCGTAGGAAAGCTGCCCGATGTTTTGCGTCTGTGGGATTGGTGGTTTCACCGTCGTACCCCCGCCACGTGTCAACCGCCCGGGTTGTTCGGAGCCCCCCCCTCATACCACTTACGGCCTAGGGGTGCTCCGGGGAAACCACTTACTGCCTGCCCCCTCCCGCTGACGTCACACCCACGTCAGCATGACGTCAGCACCCTCGTCTGCCCCCGTTGCTCCACGTCGTCCATCCACCCGCATGCCCTGCCACCGTGTCACCGCCACTTGGCCACCCATGTTAGCTGCCATGTCACCCTGCCGTACCTGGACCCACCGATGACGTCATGCTGACGTCATCGCCGAAATGGCGCCAAAAGGCCAAAATTTCATAAAAAGTCAGGAAATGACCGTTTTATGTCATTTTAACTTGTCGTTTTCGGAGCGTTTTGCATGCGAAGGACGTTGTTTGCGGCCAAAATCAAGAATTTTCCGCCCAAGCTGCTGCTGCCCTCAAAGTTGACTCAAATGCCTGCAATTGTTCCAGCTTGACACCTCCTGCACCGAAAAATCCAGGTATTTTCCGCAGGCGACCTACTTCACCCATATTTCTCCCATTTTTCTCCTAATTTCCTGTAAAAAACTCTGCAAAAGCTCCTCACAGTCAAATTATCCATTGAAGCTACCCAAAAACCTGGTAAACTCCCTACATGCCAAAGCTCTGCCAAAGACCCGTGCCCTTCTGCGAATTCACCGTAAAAACTAATTGAAGAAGCCGAGCTACCGGCTAAAAGCCTATGTAACTGCACACTGATCCCTGTTATCAGAATTCCCTTTGAAAAACTAGCTAATTAGCTCAAAACACTCTGGTTTCTTCTAACAGAGTGCCCCATAGTTTATCAACCCTGTAAAGAGTTTCCTCTTACTCTCAGAGCTTCTCACTTTCAAACACAATTCAGTGGGCATTGCTCAGCCTTTGCAGTAATCCTAAGCTCGAGTAAACATCCAATAAATTTCAGACATGGTCACTCCATCTGCTCTAGATGTTGCTGCTGTTAATCTAGCCAGTAAGGAGCTTGAAGCTATGCCACTTGTGGACAGTGATTTCCTCATTGCAGATTTTGTGGCAGAGAGGAACCATTTACAGACCTTTTGCCAGCTAAGGAATAGTCAGTTGGACAACAGTGACATGTATGGCATCTGGGAGTTTAATCTGCCTACCTACTTCTTGCCATCTGTGATTGTTTTTCCTGAAGTCATTCACCTCTGTGCAGAAAATTATGACCAGATTCTCAGAGTTGTTAAGTCTCCATCTGGGAGCATCCTCTTTTACATAACTCCTGATTCCATCGATCAGATGCTGAATTACAAGCAAACCCAGCTGCTCTACCCTTTTTCCATAAATTATTTGCTGGATGAGGGCTCCAAGCTCTCTAGCATTGAGATTGCTGCAGTTGCCAAAACTTTCATGAGAGCAGACTGCCAGCCTTCTGGGCCACCTCCTTTCCCATGTGCAAATTTCAATGAGGTAGGCAAGCTGCTTGTGGACATGATATCCTCTGTGCTGGGGTTCTCCACAAATGAGCATGTTGATGAAACTGTTTTGGTCTTGTTATTTGCATATAGCCTTGGGAAGCCCCCTGCTATAAAATACAATTATGCCAAGTTTATTGCCAACAAGATACATGACCAACTGGTGAGGCTGGATAGGGAAGCAATATTTAAATATTCATCATACATCTATCACCTCTTCTTGTACTATCAGACAGATTGCTTCTAGTGCCCCATCAAGAAGTTGGATTCACAGGGTGAGAGGAGGTCTGTCATCTTCTGGTTTTCAGTTTTTCATCAAGTCTAGAACTCTCCCTATTCCTACTGTGAATTTATTGACCAATTTGTCTATCCAGTCACATGCCTCTTGAAGAGGACTCCTCTTGCCAGATTGTCCAAAGATATGCAGAAAATTTTACAGCTGTCCAGGAATTACAAAATAGGTGATTGGTATTTATACCAAAATCACACAGTCATCAGGATCTATGGCTGTGAGCTTTGTCCTTACATGCTCCTAAGATGTGTGCCTATGAGATTGTTTTCCTTGGAATACTATAGGAAACTCATCAATTCTGACCTTACACACTTCCATAGTGCTAAGAAGAACGCCAATCTCAAATTCAGAGACCACCTAGGCCCATTCATCATGAACAAGAAAGATGGTTGGCAAGAAGCTGATCAAATATTGGGGCAACAGCTTAAACTCAAAAGGAGCTTCTGGTGGGTCCCTTATGACCCTGAAGGCTTTATCAGTGCTAGGAGAGTCAAGTATAGGCCGCTAACCTATAAACATTGTCCATATCCACAAATAGAACACTTTGCCAACCAAGATGAATGGGTGCCTAATACATTGGTAGAGGAATTTACTCAGGAGGAGACAATGGAGCAAACTGTGAAAGATTTAGAGAAAACTCTTGACTTGGATTCTTGTCAGCAGGTCATATTCAAGCAACCAGTCCAAGTGGGAGAAGGCACATCCACTGCTGCAGTTGCACAGACTACCCAACAGGCATCTACTACAACCACAACTACAGCAAAAGGAAAAGAGGTAATGGATGAACAGCAGGAGACAGAGGCAGGGTAGCCCAGTACTTCAAAAGATCAAATTCAAGGGAAAGCCCCTTTACAGCAAGCTGAACCACCCCAAATCCCAGTTTTGTAGACACCTCTCAATGAAGAGAGAGGTTAAAAACGTGATAGAGAGGAGGTCACACCTCCAAGTGGGTCAACACAGCAACCAGAGGCCAAGAGGCTAAGAATTGACCCTCAGACCGAGGAAGAAGACATCAGTGAAGAAAGAGCATAAAGCCAAAGCATAGAAAGACAATCCAGCCATCAGACTGCCACTAGTTCATTTCAGCAGGAACATGCCATGCAGCAAAGCACAGAGGTATCCTCCTCAAGGCAGCAGGGCAAGCAACCAGCTGGAGTCAAAGGGTCATTCATGGAAATCAAGGCCCAAAATTAACTCTTAAGAGTTCAACTGTATGATCAATTTTTGAAGACAACACCCTCCAAGCAGCAGAGATTGATGGCAGCATATGACATCAAGGAGGATAAGATGATTTTTACTCATCTTAAGCCTAAAGTGCCAAAGCCCGGATCATCTGCAGATTACACCAAAACAAGTCTAGAGGTCCTCTCCAAGGACATACACCCCATGGATCAAATAGAGCTGCACAAACAGACACGGGAAATGGTGTATGCCACACTTGCAGACAGGGCCATGCTGGTCCATCAGTTAAAAGAATCACTAAAGAACACAAATACACAGCTTGATTTGGAAAGGCTGTCTTCCACTGCTAAGGACAACAGAATAAAAACTTTGGAAGATATAATCATTGATCTAGGACATGATCCTAAAGATCCAAAGGGTATTAAGGCCCTTATGAAGAAAAAAGAGGATGACATTGCTGCACTGAGAAAGCAAGCAAAATTGCCTCCAACCATTCACCCTCAAACAACAAAACTTGTACAAGAGAAGCAAGTTGATGAGGCCATGGATCTGCTTCTAATGATGAATCAAAGAATATTGCAAATGGAGGCAGAATTGGAAAAGGCATTGCAGGACAAGCAAGGGGAGTCAACCTCCCAGCCCCCCCCCCAAACTTCTACAACTCTTGGCCCTGCCCCTCCTACACAAGCAGCAGCAGCCCCTCCTGCCATTCCAGCACCAACCACAGCCACATCAGCAACAGAAGCAACAACAGCAACAACAACAGCAGAATCTAGCATGAGTATGGAGGACTTGATGAAAGTTGTCAAGGAACTTGAAGTTCAGGTGACAGAAAACAATGAAGCCAAAGATAGACTGGCCAAGCTAGAGGCCAGCTATGACAAGTCCAAGATGATTGTAGTAGAGAAGTAGAGAGAAATAAAGGCCTTGGAAGCCAAAGTGAAAACTTTGGAAAAAGAATTGCTTCTAGGAAAAACTCTGGCAGAAATCAAGAAGATAATCTGGGCCAAAATTGGCCAATCAATCCATGACCAGTGGAGGTCAATCCAGGAAATACATGAGAAAATTGAACTGATAGGCATAGCTCATGTTGAAATACAAAAGGCCAGAACAGCACTAGGAATCATGCCTGAGCAGGCCAATAAAATGATACATTTCCTGAATACCCACGGTAGGGAGGAATTGGCAGCAATAGAAATAAACAGCAGAACAGACACCATCCTGACTGCCAAGAAAGCGCTGACTTTGAGGAACTTCACTCAAACACTAGAAAGGAAATTTCAGGATATGAAGGCAGAAATTGATGAATTCAGGGCAAAGATGACAGTATTGTAGGATAAAGGACTGCCAAGCCTAGTGACTGGCACAAGACAACTGCTTTCATATGACCAATATATCACAAGGATCAACAATTATGTTGAGAATCAAATAACAGCATCCAGCAACTCCACAGAAGAAGCAGGGCCTCCTTCTGGGCAGTCTCTGTATGACAAACTAGAAAATTTATTTTTTTATTGAGCATGAGATAAATCATCTGTTTGAAGTGCCTCCAAATTTTTACAGATATACTGAAGCAGATGAAACACTGGTAAAAATAAGGAGACATCAGTTACCTCCAGCTAATTGGTGGCAGGCAATGCTGGAAGTTCTGCCCAGGTGATCCCACTATATTATTCCTTTTTGTGAAAACTCAGATCTCAGTCACAGTACAGGTCAGCAGATAATCCAGCACGCAGATATCACAGGAAGCATCCGTACAGTGACTCACCAAAGCACTCAGACAACAGGCTCAACTAACGCAGAATTAAAGGCACAGCTACAACCAACTTTCCTGAGCCAAAAAGTCAAAAGTTGTCTGACAGAAAGATAGCTGCCATCTCAACTTTAATTGTTGTAGTTATATCTTTCATTTACTTTTTGTAAGAGAGTTGGTGGTGCAATTTATTGCACAATAACTCACTATTTAGATATTTTATCCTATTTTTGTATATATATCCCCTCAAAGAACATATTGAGGGTCAGTTGTAGTGAAACTCTTTGAGAAGAGTTGTATTTTATATCTGAGACATTTTTCTAAATACAAATTGCTGGTGGAGTTCCTGGTTCCTATACTGTCTGAAGGTGAAAATGAATGGCTCTGTTATGTTGCAGAATTCCTGTGTCATTTGCTGGAACAATAAGTTATTATGAACTGTGTTCTTGTCTTTCTGTGTATGCAATAATTCATATATGTTCATGATCATAGTAAATAGAGAAAAAGAATAGCTTAGGATTTGTTTGAATACACCCTACGCTCAATCTCTATTTCTAAATATGTTTTCTTCTGGATTAGCCATGGATATGAATTCTTAATTGCCCATGTCTAAACTAATTCTCTCACTATGAATATTGTTTAAGAATTCTTAACTGCTCTTAAGCAATGCTTTCATTTCTCCCCTTGTTAGCATAGTGGAAGATTCTCAATTGCCTTTCACTCACTAATTCCATAACTTCATTACATGATCTAAAAATTGTTCCACATATGTCGATCTGGCTTTACAGCAATACTCTGTCTTCATAAACATACTTCAGCAGCATACTGCCCTGAACTCCATTGCCCAATGGCCCAAACTGCTCTGTAATTTATACCTCAGCTCTGTTTGAATTCACCAACCAACCAAACTCAAAACAAAATCAGCACACCATAACTAGCCCAAAATCACCCACCAACAAAGCTAAATCGTAAAGAGAGAGCCCTCTCTGGTTGCAGGTAGGCTGGGACCTGTAACTAAAATATTGGTTAGTGGTTACCTCGGTCGTATTCCCTTTAGGAAGCAGGGAACAACCTAAGTGATAACACCACCTTCCAACAAATCTTGTCCCATTGACTTCAACACCTTATCTGGGATCAATATTAGAGATTCTTTTGAGGGCCTTGGAGCTTGCATACATCAATGGCAAGATTCCTCGCTGAAAACAATGGGAATACAACAATGTCTCTTGATTGTTAGATCTTACAAGTGACTTGACTTAATCACATTCATTTGTACCTGTCAGAATTCAGTTAGGTACCTTGATCCTCATTTACATTATTGGCGAGTTATCTCTCATTGGTTAACAATTTTCATCAATGATTGGTAATACAATGATTTCTTTTCATTCTCGACTTTGACACATTCATTCAAATGGTAAGAAATGTACCATGTATATTGCTTTTGATGAAGACTATATGGTTTAATGGAATCAACAACAACTTGTAGCACTTCATTTTCTTGTTGTAGAAGTTTCTTATAGCAACATGTTTATCTTTTGTTCCAATAAAAATTGTCATTCAACAACAACATGAAGGGAACAACCATAACTCTTCTTCATTCATTTCCTTTTCAATCAAATCAATAAAATTAGATCTATTTCCATCAACATGCATAATATTTCATGATCTCTACTTCAACATGCAACACACAATCCAAATCAGCAGTTCAAACTCAGAGAAAACAAATTTCAAAAGAAAAGGCAGAGATAGTTGTGGAAATTGACATTTTCTGCAACAACTATGGAAAGTTGAATTTTATGTAGCTATTGATATAGCAGCTTATTTTACAGATATGGTAGCCTATTTTTGCACAAATATTATGAGAAAATGGAGCAAAAAATAAAAAAATTATGAGATGCAAGGTTTTCTCAGAGTATGGTAACTTGAGTAAGACGTGGGCAAAATTCCAAACAAATGCAATTTTGAAGGGCATTTCGGTGGGTTTATAAGGAAAATTCTTTCTTTTCATCATTATGCACAAATTAGGATAGAATTTGGTATTTTTGCACAGTAACATATTTTTTCATCAAAATGGGATGCTAAAGGCGTGATATGATGAAAGAGGTAAAAATACATTGTTTCCCTTTTGAAACACTCAATTTGGCCTTATAATGAATTTGTGGCATATATTTTTGTGCAAAATTGGATGGCGTGAAAGGTTTTTTACTAAATCTTCACCAACATAGGATTCAATAATTTATTTTTTGGTTTTATTTCAACACCTACAACCCCTGCTTCAACATTCCAAGTTCTTCAAAAGGTAAAATCGAGGTAAAAACTTGCATAAGACTTTTTAGTTTATTAAAAATTTAGGAAAATGTGATGAATAACCATTTGAATTACCAATTATGCACTCCATTATTATCATCCATCTTCCATCATTCACATGGCTCTCATGCCAAATATATGTTTTTTTCACAAGACAATTTTTAAGAATCAGCTTGGCCAGTTTTTTCGCTAGACATTGGTCCTTTGGGAGAAAAAGATAAACTTGATCCTCAAGTAAAACACCTCATGAAGATGCTTTTGATCTTGAAATGTATGAGCTTACTGTGATTGAGATTAACAAGTCAGAAATTTCATTTGGGCAGCTTGGTTTCTAATATTATTTTTTGCAGTTACGAGATTAAATTTTGATCATTTCATTTCAACGCTTTTGTTGTCTTGGTCTTTTCATGGGAACAATTTATTTTTGACATCTCCATTTAGGATGAAATTTTTTTTTTGAATAGAAGTATTTTCTCGATGATCAAGGAAGATAGGCCATGCTACAATGTTATATTTATCATCAATAATAAGGACATCTTCGTAGCTACTTTACCAAAGGAATTGTTGAGGAAACCTCAAGATGGAAATGACTAAGTTTGTGTTCAAAGACATATTTCATTATTGTTGCCTATGTCACAAAGAATATGGCTATGAAATAGTAATAAAAGTAGAGATAAGCATGCAATTATCAAAGTATAACAATCCGTTGCTTTGTTTGCATAAAGGCAAAGATTTAGAAAGGTAAGATGACTATCATTTGTGTAGAATTTGAGGGGCTATGACAAACATTTAAAGAGGTAATTTAACATGAAGAGGATGTGGATGAAGAACTCATTGAAGATCAAGCCAATGAAGAAGAAAGCAATCAAATAGTAAGTCTTGAGAGCCAAGTTTTGGTAAACCGTGATTCATTTTTTTCCTAACCATATATATATATATGCATATAATGGAGATTTGGGACAATAAATAGAGCTTGTTTTTCTTATGAAGATTATTCATAATTTTTATAGTCATATGTCAAGGATAAATTGGCTCCCAGAATAGAAATTTTCTTCCACATATTTAGATCATCTCATTATTTTGAAGATATGAAATGGTTAGAAGATAAATGGGTGGTTTAATATTATGCTCCATTGGATTTTTCATGTAGCTTGTGATTCTCAAATGAGGGCTATGATTTAGATTGACCTCATATCATTGGATCATTTCATTTCATATTTTTCATAAGGATGTTAGTATGATGGTTTTTACCTTTGAGGATGAGATATTGGAATCATTTAAAGTTCTTGGCAAATTTCATTATAGCAAGATATTCATTATGAATATGTCCCTTGATTTCCACGAAACATTTTGTGATAATATTTAGCAAACTTTTGTTGGTTGTTCAAGTAAGAACTGAAGCAGATCTACTTCAACAACTGGAACTAAATTCAGCCAACAATCAAGACATAATTCCTCTAAGAATAAGAAGTTGTTCAAAGAGAGCTAACTCATTGTCTTAGTGTGGGGGAGATGTTGGGTCATTGATTTGCCATCATTTTCACTTGTCTTTTTCACTCATTAAACCATTATCTCCAACCATTCATTGCACCATATCACTCACTCACCAGCATTCTTATCATAGTTTTTCACAAAGTACCATGATGTGCCTTTATACACCTAAGTGGTTAATTAACATCATTTTCCTTTATTTTTAGTAGATTAAGAAGAATTGTGTATGGTTTTACTAATGATAGTTTTTCCATTTTAAATTTTTTATCTCAGTTCAAGTTTTTGTAGCTATCTCAGTATTTGAGGTAGTAGCACCATTGTTGAAGGAAATTTGGCACTTGGAATTGGTTTATAAAAGACTCAATATGTATTTATGTTGGTCTAAGTCCACCCAAACCATACGTGTGATCTAGATCTTGGGGGAAGGCCCCCAAGATATAAAAAATTGAAATTCCCGAAGAAAAGGCGAGACAACATAGTAAACAAAACCACACATATTTTTTTTATTATTTAAATAGAGAATAACTGTAAAATATACATTATGGTGGACAATCTGTCCTTTTACAAAATGTGACTTGTTACTTATAGCTTTTTTTAGTTACAATACCATAGGTAAATTCAATGGGTGAGTAAATACCATGGGTGAATGAATACCATGGGTAGAAGTCACTTACATTACCATGGGTGGATAAATACCATGGGTGGATGAATAACATGGGTGAATGCCACTTACAATACCATGAGTAAATTTCATGTGTATATGAATACCCTAGGTGGATAAATACCACGGGTGAATGAATACCATGGATAGATGCCACTTACAATACCATGGGTGGATGAATACCATGGGTGGATGTCACTTTACATTTATTTCATTCCTCCCTCCTTAAGAAGCAATGGTCCCCATTGCGCGAGGTTCTCTCCTGAGAACTTTTGTTGAATAAAGAGCCATTGAAGAGAAAGGTTTTGTGTGGTTAATCCATGACCATGATGAACAAAGATCCGAGGATAGAGATACCCTGTAATGCTTGTGACCAATTATGATACTAATAGTGTGTGCCCTAGAAAATGGACTTCACTAAGGCGTGTGTTTGTGGATGACCCATAACCATGACAAACAAAGATCTAAGGATAGAGATACCCTGTAATTCTTGTGACCAACTATGATACGAACAGTGTGTGACCTAGAAAATAGACTTTGATGACAAGTGTTTTGTGTGGTTGACCAATAACCTTGGGTTTGTGGGTGACCCATAATTGTGATGCTTGTCGGTCTGCTTAGTAAAATCATGGTGGCTTCTCTGGTAGATTCTCCTATCCAATGAGATGTTCTAAAGGCTTATTTCGCATTATAGACCTATTGCTTCAACTTTGCTAAAACTTATGTTATGGGCGATGAAATCAAATTCTGCAAAAGACCCATTTGAGTTATTGAAAATATATTTCCATTGATATAAGACAATTGAAATTTGATGACCTTTGGAGTGAGAAAATAATTCCAGAAACTCTTGGTACGTGTAGTTGCACAACGTTCCAAACATGTGTAACTTCAATTACTCATATCTCTCAAACCAGGAAACGAAATCAAATTCCATAAAAACCCCATTTGAGCTAATAGAAAATATTTTCAAATGAGTTATTTTGAACCTTATAAAATGCTTTGTGGAGGTCATATCACTTGCATGAATGTTATTGAATATTGCTGCAAAACATTGAAACTGAAATATGCTTCAAACCCTCATTCGCATGTAGCCTTAACCTTAATCTAATACCACTAATCCTAATTTTGGGGGAAGGCCCCCAATATATAAAAAATTGAAATGCCAGAAGAAAAGGGGATAACACATAGTAAACAAAACCACAAAGTTTTTTTATTATTATTATTATTATTATTATTATTATTATTAAAATATAGAATAATTGTAAAAGCTACATTGTGGTGGACAATTTGTCCTTTTACAAAATGCAACTTGTTACTTATAGTTTTTTTAGTTACAATACCACAGGTAAATTCCATGGGTGGGTAAATATCATGGGTGAATGAATACCATGGGTAAATTCCATGTGTGGATGTATACACTGGGTGGATAAATACCATGGGTGAATGAATACCATGGATATATGCCACTTACAATACCATGGGTGGATGCCACTTTCCATTCGGATCAACACGTGAACCTCTAACAAGAGATCAAAGGAAAAACGTGGCAGTTTTGACTAGTCAACTTTGGATGTAGTTTCTGAGAAAATGAAAAAGAATTTTGGAAAACAAAAACATGGGTTTTCTTCAGAATGAGCCCAATTAGACTCCATAAGGTTTTTTCCTCATATTTGTTACTGTTTATGAGATTTTTATAGTTATTTATACCACATTTTTACATATTACTTTGTGAGGTCGTAACACTTGCATGAATTTTGTTGAATATTGATGCAAAACTTTGAAACTGAAATATGCTTCAAACCCTCATTCCCATGCAATCATAACCTGAATCTGATACGACTTATTCAAATGTTGGGGGAAGGCCACCAAGATCTAAAAAATTGAAATTCCAGAAGCAAAGAGGAGAACACACAATAAACAAAACCAGAAAGATTCTATTATTATTATTATTATTATTAAAATAAAGAATAATTGTAAAAGTTACTTTATGGTGGACAATTTATCCTTTTACAAAATGCAACTTGTTACTTATAGCTTTGTTTAGTTACAACACCACGGGTAAATTCCATGGGTGGGTAAATACCATGGGTGAATGAATACCATGAGTAGATGTCACTTACAATACCATGGGTGGATGAATAACATGGGTGGATGTTACTTACAATACCATGGGTAAATTCCATGTGTGGATGAATACCCTGGGTGGATAAATACCATGGGTGGATGGATATCATGGATAGATGCCACTTACAATACCATGGTGGAAGCCACTTTCCATTCGAATCAATATCGAACCTCTAGCAAGAGATTAAAGGAAAAACGCGGCAGTTTTGACCAGTCAACTTCGAATGTAGATTCCGAGAAAAATGAAAATAATTTTGCAAAAAAAAAACATGAATTTTCTTCAAAACGAGCCCAATTAAGCTCCATGCGAGTTTTTTCCTCAGATTCATTACCGTTTGGGAGATATTTATAGTTATTTAAACCACATTTTTACATATTGCGTAGGCAGACAATTTGCTAATTTGACAGACAACGCCCAGTCACCAAAAACATTTGCATGAATTGTTCCTTAGAAATTTCATGGCAGGGAGATAATTCTTATCAGATTTGGTATGATCTTTGTGTTAACACCCAGGTTGTCCTCTTTGACTCCCAAGAGGATACGGCCGGGGTAACCACTAACCAGGCTTTGGACTGCCGGTCCTAGCCTACCAGCAGTCAGAGAGGGCTCTCTCTATATGGTTTTTATGATCTTAGGCTAGCTATTGAGTACAAAGGGTTTTGTTTTTTGGTGAGGAGAGAATGGTCTTAAGCAGGGAGGCATGCGAAGCGCGAAAGGTTTAGAACATTGGGCATGGAGTCAAGGATGTGGACTGAAGAATGTGTTTTCTTTGGCAAAGCGGAATACAGAGCAGGATAGCTACACATGGACCAATATTGAAGCTTGAAATGAGATGAGATGGAGGTCAGGGAATGAAAGACAGCTAAGTAATTTTCATTCGTGCTGACAGAGGGAACGGGAATGAATATCCTATAGGAGCAATTACTTGAATTCCTACAACAATATTCATACACGGAGGAAACTAGTGCAAATATGAGCCTAAGAGGAATTCATATTATAGGCTAGTTTAGAAGACAAACATAGAGAAACAACGAGAATTGAGCACAGAGTGTTGTTAAACAAATTCTGAGCTAGTCTTCTTTCTGTTGTCTAGATCATGACACAAAGGTGATATAAGCATATTAAAACTGAAAACAGAGCCAAGAAAGAGAAGAGGAAACTTATTGGTCCATGAGGAAACACGAGAATTCTGTAGTCTCAGCCTTCAGCCATCAAACACGCATGCATACAGTTCAAACACGGTTATTCCAGCAAGCTCTGTTCATTGAGTTTCTTCCAGCGTATACAGCAAGCCTTAACTGAGTTTTATGATCAAAAACATCTCCTCCCTTTGAACAGTACATAGAGAGGTTTTTATAAAAGAAATTTACAGACTTAGATCTGAGGATCAGATCTCAAGGAAAATATATCAAATATCTATCTAACCGATCTCAACAGATCCGAAGTACATCACTATTTGCTGCTAAAACTAAATGCATGAATGACTATCTGGGCTGAGCTGGGGCAGCTGGCGTTTTGGAGTAAATATCTTAGGCTGCGCATGAGGCAGCAGTCTCAAAAATGGATTAAACAGTGATCCTGGAGCTGTGCGCTGGCCGTTTGGTCATAACTGGGTAATAACTGCCCAGGAATCCTTTAGGCGGTTCCATAAAAGATTTTTGTCTTTTTGGATTGAGGCGGTGGCTGCCTGTCCCTTCAGCTTGATGAGTTTCCCTTCACATCCAGGCTGCTGAGGTTCAGGCGGTGCTGAGGGGACTTGTTGAAATTCACCGTTTTCATTTTCATTTTTATCGGGCCCGATCATCTCGACTACACCACAGAACGCCCAGTTTTCCTCAAGAATGTATAGGAAAGGAGCCCAATACTCTGTGTTGGCGAGCTGCCAGAAGAACTTCGGGTGAAAACAATAACATCTGCTCCTAGCCTCATCGTGCTTGTTTTGAAACCATTACCATATTGTCCAATCGTAGTATTTGTGTTCTTCATGGAGTATCCCAAGCTCATGCACCGCCGGATGCATTCAGGATTCATACCCCCTCCATCATCCTGAAAAAGTAAAGCATGGCTGTAATCTCATGGGTTAAAAATTTGGTCTGCGGTTGCATTAGAATGAAGAAATTTGGGGTGTACACGAACATGGTCCATTCCACCTGTTATAGTTCTTTTTTGTGTAGATTGAACATCATAATCCCCTGCTCTCCAAAACTGGTGATTTTCTCGGGCAAGAAATACAGACTTATTTGGCATAGAAGAGATGACTGGACGTATGCCTGTAGTTTGATCATTTGCTATCAATGCCTGACTTGTTGTAGAATATCAGTATTATTCTGGATTTGCCGTATCAATTGGCCTGACGAACTGGGATTGCTGTTCTCCCTGCCTATTCATTATCCGATCATTCTCTTGCACTGCTTGGCTGGACCTAACATCTTCTCTTGCAGAAATATTTTGGTGTGTAGATACCCTTTCTTGTTGAGATAATGAAGGAAGAGATGGACGCACAAACCCATTAGCTTGTCTCGATCTATCCTGTTCCAATTGTGGCTCATTTTTCAAACTACTCCTGTGGACAAGTTCATTTGTTTCTCTGGAGGATTTCTTTCCTGTGGTGTATCCTCATCATCACTGCTCAGATTAATAACATTAAAAACCACGTTATTCACACTAGTGGGCATCTCTTCCATACGAGACAATCCCTCTATTGTTTTCGAAGATCAAAGGAGGAGATTGAGTCTGCAAGTCAAAAAAATTCGGTCATTGTCCTCAGCTTTGGCGGTTCTTCATTTTCTTCATCATCTTCCATTTCCCTGTCAAATGTGTAGACCTTGCTTGAGTCTTCATGTAAAATATATTCCCATCTAATTTCAACATCAATCTCAATAAGCCTGTCCGCCACTGCCATAAGTAAATCTAGAATTTCATTTTTCCTTGCTAGGTGCTCTGACTTTTCCTGGAAAAGTTGATCTGCAGTTAGCCCACCTAAAATCAAGCGTCTAGTTAGGGAATCCATAATAGTGGCAATCCACATGAAGGCGGCAGGAAATTCCTGACAAGCATGTCTAAGCACCTATCTCCTTCAATATTCTACCCATCGTTCGCTCTGCGCAATAAGACTCTTCAAATGTTGTTCCCAAATTTCTTTTCCTTGAGTAGTCCATGCAGCCATATTGCCTCGTGTATCAGTTGTGACCATTTCAATTTTCCCATCATCATTAATGTCAGCAGCTATGACTTGTCCTTGAATCTCACCCATTTGTAGTGGAAAGCCTCCCTTTGTTTTTCCATGGTGATCTAAAACAAGAAGCCAAATGAAGTTCACACAAGAATGTCCAAATAACCATCACCATCCAGATCAACCACTGAAGGAGAAGAGTAGATATGGGCACGGAAGGTTCCAGAATCTGTGCTAAGATCCAGTTGAGTGCTCCACTTAACTTGTTTGGTATCAAGATTAAAAACCACAATTGCACCAGCCACATATTTAGTAACATCTATACCACCCAATTCTGCTGAATGTGGCAGGGTTGTCATAATACTCATGATCAAAAAAGTAAGATGCTGTAACACTCATCTCATCTACACCATCCTTGTCAATATCTGCTATCACTGGAGTGCAGAGGATATGAGAATCAATATTGACAAAATCTTCTGGTTTTGGATGTTGGGCCTCAGCAAAGTCTTCATCTCCCCAAGCTGATTCATCAACATAGTCATCATAGTCATATGCATATTCATCAGTCAAGCCATCTTCTCCATCTCGAAACAGATCAAAAGAAGAATCTGCCTCTTCTGCCAGATCCTGATTATTTTTGACAGTAGCAGCTCCTCCGGTATCACCTTCCTTGGAACTTTCTGTTTCAGATTCTGTAAGAAGCCGCCTCTGAGAACCCATTGACTTTACTGTATTAGTAGCATTTGTTGTTACTCCCATATTTAGTATATCATGCATGGATTCCTCATCACTACCAACATGGTCTTCTTTAGTGACATTTGTTTTAGTTTCATTATGCAGTTCAGTGGTTGTATGCTTGGGAAGCTCGACTGTAGGTTTCGTTTGGTTATTGTGTTCTGAAGCAGAGGCTACCATTCTGAGAGGCATGAGATAACAATTCTGAATTAGATGCATTGCTTGAAGCTTGATGTTCAAGAATTCCTTTTGACAATGACTCATTGGACTTTGTTTCTTTAGCATTACCCTGATGATTGGATACAGCTTTATTGTCAATACCCTCCTGAATTAGAACATCATCATGCACATCAGGATGAGCACGATCTACATGATCTTTTCCTAACCCAACATACCAATCTTTGTGAACTCGTAAACGGGGAACCTGACATTAAATACCCTGAAACCCTGAAAAAGATAACTTCACCATTATATGTTGCTAAAGCTACTTCTCTGATCCCATCCTTATCAATATCATATAGTAGTGGACTGGCATGGACAGTTGATTTATGGAATGCCGGCCAACCTGGCATTTTGTCTCCATCTGAGCCTTCTAGCACTTCCAGATAATGTACAAAAGAAGGAACCACTATTTCTAATTTACCATCGCTGTTATTGTCAGCAATTAAAGGTGTTGCATAAATGCTTGAGCTTACTTCAGTCTGCCACCTCAACTCCACATTCTGAGGACATTTTGTGTTTAGCAATGCATCCTCATCTAAGGTGGGCAACGGAAGATTGTCATCAGTTTCTTCCCGTTCACGAAATTTATTTTTCTTTGAGCTATCATCAGATGATTCCCTTAGGCATCTTACATTGTGTACAGAACTACATAGTAGCAAATGTAGAAAGAAAGTATAGACACACTTCACAATTGCCTGGCAATCCTCATCTTTCTCACCATCCATATAGTTTTATCAAAAGTAAAAACTCAGGCCCAGAAAACATTTCTTCTTTATTTGTAAGTGAAACAGGGCTCGTAGGACTACTAATAACTTGATCGGATTGAGTCACTGAAATATGCTGAGGAGAATCACTATACCGTATCATGCGATAACCAACACAATCATCACTATCCTCTGACATTGGAGAATACTGTGCAGCCAGCATCCTCCCTGCAGATGTATGGCATTTGAACAAGAATCCTTGGCTGTTTGCCTTTCATGCGATGATAGCCTATGCTTTTGATAAATTGCCTGCCATCAATCACAAAGAAACACCATGCATTAAAGGAAGTCCCATTTTACTATGTCTTTGATTTCGACTCAGAAACGTTCATCTTTTAATCGAAACCCTCACAAACCAGTTTAGAAACCTGCACAGCATAAAGGGAATCCAGATTTGATTTTCCATGCATCAAAAGCAGCTCAACTGAACACTGAACACCAAACTTTGAGAAGTAGATCAGACTTCTGTTGTGACTCTGAATTGCATTGTACACTGGTCATTCTTAAAATCTGTAGCCGGGAGTAAGCACTTTAAATTTAATACCAAGAACATAATTGCCCATAACTGGTGGTGCTTGAGACAGATTATAATATATAGCTCAGTTATTGAATATAAAGGAACGTTCCATTAATTCTGTCGAGGAAATACAGACAAATAATGAAAGAATGCTGCCAAATGACATCAGACAACGCTCTCATCCACTTGGCCACCAAAATCCCCACTCCAGGACAACATGCAGGCTGATGACCTACTCTAGGTGGCATTGTAGTTGAACTTTTTAAAAATATTTCCTCTCTTTGTGATGATTCCATGTATCCACCACGGTGTGCTGCCAAAAGGTCCTTCAAAAATGATTCTGCAAGAATATTGCACTGCGTGCCTCCTCATTCCCATCTGCTCTGTAAATGGATATCAGATAACTTGCTATAGTAGTTGCCAAAGTATTCAAGGCTTTGCCAGCAGCCACAGAGTTTGAACCTTCATTTCAATGCATCATGAAAAGGATTCCGAACTTGATATTTCTCTTAGTTTTCAGCCAGATGCCATTCTCAACCAGAGTAAAATGAACCATGCATATATCAATAAAATGTTTCGCTGTCAGAGGATTCAAATATGGAACATTGCTGTAAGCAAAGCATGACATATTTGGCCTGTACATATGTCGATCACGAAAGGTGAATACCTGCTATGAGCAGGAGGCTAACACTTTGATTCAACGATCCATCAAATAATATTAGGTTTTATTCTCAACTGATCTACAAATATATTTTACCCATAACTCAAGCAATAGAATTCTGAGTTTGTTGATTGCCTCAAAGCTCTATAAATTGCAATCTTTGTGACGAGAAGAGGGATTAGAAATCAATGTATTAAGTTCAGTTTAATGTTATCATTCTTTGAAGCAGGTTTTGTTTTTAAAGTAATCTATAGAACTATGTTTTCATGGTGCAATCATGAATGTGTTGATAATTCCAAGTTCATGACTTGAGTCCCTGATATCTCCACTCACCAGGAGGGCCCCATGTGGAGTTGTGAGACCTAACATAATTGTTTTGTTTTATTTTTGTCGATTTTGCAATTAGATTGGACTTGTTTCATTTCCTTAATTGCAATTATATCAAACTTATTTTATTTCTCTATTTTCGATAATAATTAGACTCATTTGTTTATAAATTAAGCACTTGACACAAAAACTCTAAAGTCCAAAAGAAATTTACTTTGAATTGATTTAGTTTTGCAAGCTTGTTTTAGTAGTCATAGATATGATTGGTTATGGTTAAGATGCATACAGTAGTATTTATTTGATTCTATCTTTAATGTTTTGAATGCTCTTTCATTATCTGGGTTTAGAATAGTTTTTAACTTCCAAGCTTCATAATTTTTATATTAGTTTTATTTTTATGAATTGATAGATTTAGTTTCCTTTCCAAGTTATTTAGATTAAAGCATTTTTCAAGTTAATAAATAGGTTTCCTTTTAAGAAAATTATATTGAATTTCCTTTCAAAGAAAAATAGAATAATCTTGTTTTTCAAAGTTCAGAGAATAATCTTATCTTTCGAATTCACTAGAATAGAAATTTCAATTATTAGAATAGACCTTGAAGCTCTTCCATTAGAATTGTTTGATTTAAATTCATTTCCAAGTCTTGAGTTTGAATAGGACTCTAAGAACAAAACATGTTCATACATTTACTATGATAATGTCATCTATAAATTCAAATTCTCATTTTGAAATTAAAATAATTTCTTAGATGAAAATAGACATCCTAGCACATATAATGCAAGTGTACTTCGCAAGTTCATGAACCCTGGGTTTGACAATAATGACAAGTAATTTAATTGACAATTAAATTACCCAACAATGGTGTTCCCCCAAGGGGGAGGGTTTGTGACAGCCTCAAGTAGTTACATTTATGTATGCAATGTAAACATCATGATAAAATAAAATGGATTAAGTAATGGGGCACAGATTCCAGAGGGTTGGGGTGATTATTGTTTGAAATAATATTACTATGTAGAAAATCTAATGAAGAATATGAGGAGACACTCAAAAGGAATATGAAGAGACGCCAAAAAATAATAATAAAAAGGGCATTTGAGAAACATTGCAAGGGGGATATTTTCCTTGAGAAAATTTGAATTTCAAGAGAGAGGGAATAGCAGAGAGGAAGGAGTGTTTTGGTTGGCAAGGGAGTAGGAAGAGATCCTAGGTGTGGAACTAATTACCTCTCAAGTCCTTGTTTTCTTGGAGGGTGTGGATGGTGTTTCTTAGGAAATTCCCAATGGGATGGGGTGGAGGAATTGGTCCTGGAAAATTCCTAGAGGATTTATGAATGTTTCCTTTTTCTCTTTTGATTTTACTGTGAGTTCTAGAATCCTTAGTTTTCGGTGGAACCACAGTGTGTGTGATTTGAATGGGTGGAGACTATTGACCTCTGGAATCCCTATGCATGGTGTTGATTTTCATTTCAGTTGGTGGGTGGAGACGGATGGTTCTCTAGGGTCATTGATCCAACTGATGGTTGTGTTTATGTCCTCAGAAAAATGTCCCTCAACCTTTGGAATCCAACATGGGGGTGACAGCTACAAGTGAGACTTGGATATAGTTGTCTATGGTTGGGTGGAGAGTCATATCCCCAGACTTTGTTTCCCACTAGTATTTTATATAAGTATCTCTCATGTCCTCAAGAAATCAATAATTTAATACATATGTACATCTATATGTGCCTATTTCATTACTAGTCTGAAATGATGTTCATTGTTAGCATGGTTCATAATTTCTTCAACTTATGAATTAATCAATATGTTGTTGTTACTATGTAAAAGGTGTTGGAACAACACATGGTAGAAATTATTCAATCCTTATAGTAGCTAGCATGCAATCTTCTTTATTGCAATATGGGATGCATGGCCTTATACTAATATTTTTGATGCATGGATCAATGAGTACAATTTCTTTCATTTGTGTTATAACTTTTCTTATATGGAGTTTTAGAAGCTAAAAATTTGTGTAGATCATCTTCCGGATTCATCGCATTAGGTTACTTGTTGATCAATGTTTCGAACCATCAACAGTGGTTCATCTTCAGGATGTGAAAGAATTAGTGGAAAACTGGTCTTATTATTTACATTAATAAATGGATGTAAGAGATGCATCGCCGAAAGATATTAGGGATTATTATTAAATTAATTTATTATTTAATTTGTAAATCTCATTGATAATGTGGTTAAAATTTTAAATATTGGTTCACAACATTTTAGGAAATATTATCCAAGGAAGATGAGCTTCCTAAATGCATCTTTAAACAGGTCATGTTGGACTTTCTGCCATAACTTATCTTCTGTTAGGTTCGAGAACATAAAAAAAATTCTACACTAAGGGGAAATCCCTCTGATCATGTGATAAAAAATTCAGATATTGATTCGCAATATTTTAGGAAACGTGAGCAAAGAAAGTCAGACCTCTTGAATGCTCCTAAAATCAGGCATCAAACAGGTCATGTTGGAATTTATGTTGTATCTTTTATTTTGGGCGGTCTCAAAAGCTGAAAATCTATCCACGGTTAAGGAAAATCCCACTGATAATGTGATCAAATTTGTAGATATTAGGTTGATATATTTTAGGATATATAACCAATGGAAGTCGAGCTTCCTAAATGCTCATAAAATTATGCACCAAATAGGATTACATCTTTAAATGTGTTTACATATACATTGTATATAAATAACTGCTATTCTGTAACTCTAATGGTCATTGATCATAACTATCCAAGCAAAATATGGTCATAATACCCTGAATTATATTTTCAAGTAATGTTATTTCCAAATATTTCAAGTTATAGGATTGTAGGAAAGTTGTACATATTTCTATGCCTTTATTTGTATAATTGGAAACTTAAAACAATTTGTGCAAAAATACCAAAAGTTGTCTTGTAGGACAACTTGGGAAAATTGTTTAAATTTGCCTTCTTAAAATGAACACAGACTTACGGAAAATGTATACTTAAAAACATACTCCTTTTACAAGTCATAAGTATACTTGACAACAATATACATTTCAAACCTTTATCATATTTCAATTTCAAGCAACAAAGACCAATATTATTAGTTGGCATCGATTTTAAAAATGCACTTTTCTTTTAGTTAAAAATTTAAATTTTTCAAAGAAAAATTATTATTAACAATCACATATGTCCATTAAGACCAAATAAAATGAGAAGTATTAATGGACTAGGATTAAGTATTAATTTTCTTTTAATAAAAAGAGTATGGTAATAGAAAATAAAATGAATACTATAAATGTCATTGAATTCTTTAACTGCATAAGATAAAATACATTTTCAACTAAATGTCGAAAGAATGATATATATTACATCTTTAAATGTATTGACATATACATTGTATATAAATAAATGCTATTTTGTAACTCTATCATGCTTGGGGTATTTTTGCAAGCCCTCCTCTTGAGATGAAGGAAATTCATTAGAGTTTATTTTGTTTCATAAATCCCTAATTCAAGTCTGTTAGATCCTCAACATTTGAAAAATAACATTCACGCTTGAGAAATACATGTTTTTCCTTTCAACTATGATTAATGCCCTCGTGCAAAATGCATGTCGCGTCTCAGAACACCTCCAATTTGAATGATTCAAGTTTTTGAGGGTGTATTACATCATTTGTTGTAATGTTGTCATTAATGTGAAAGGTGGGGAACATTTTACAACATGACCTATTTAAAGGGATAGGAGAAGCATTTTACAATTTATTTAGAATGGATGTAGAGTATATGGAGGTCTAAGGGTCAAGGAATGGCAACAAGGAGCAAAGGTGTGAGGAACAAAGGGCTGAGGAATTTGAAGGAAGGTCTGAAGCACAAAAAGGGGGTATGAAGTGTGAAAGGTGTAGAAGAGATTTGAGGCATGAATACAATGAAAATAATAGAAAAACCAAAAATTGTTTATAACATGAGACCTTGCCAAATCCATAGTTTCATGCTAGTCTTTGTCAATTAACAAAAGATTGCAAATAGAATTATGGCCATGAATTGATAGTTTGTTTATCGATCCCCCAATATATTGGTATTTTTGCACAATTTTGCAGTTATCTAAAATCTCAATACCAAATAAGTGCTAGGTCTTGGCTCTTAGTTGTTAGGTGCAATACCTAATGGCTTAAGTCCCTTGGCATATTGCCATATTTGGCATTTTGCACAATTTCGCAGCTCTTTGATATCCCGATATTTAGTAAGACCCTCATCTTAGCTCTTAGTCATTAGGTGCATAGGTGTAGCACCTAAGGGCTTAATGCCCTTGGAATATCACCATATCAGACTTTTTCCATAGTGTTGAAATTCACTAATATTCCAATACTTTTTAAGCTCTTGCTTATGACACTTGGTCATCAGGTGCTTAGGTATAACACTTGTGGGCTTAAGGCCCTCAAAATATTACCAAAGCGGCCTTTTTGTTAAGGCATGTCTTTTCAATTCTTTGATATCCCAATATCTCAGTCCCTGAGCCCATAAACTTATGAAAAATTGATTAGTAAGTGATAGAAGAATATTGTCATCATTGGGGTAAAAATATTCTTGTCTTTAAATGATTTTTAATGCTAATCAATTTTGGATATTTTCCTAAAGCCAAAATTTAAAGTTCTACCTCCTAGAATCTGTAACATACCCCCTACTATCCCTAGCTTTGACTAAGGGTAGAAAGAGGAAGTTACTATGTTGACCCAATCTCCATGGTCTAGTTATGGAAATAGGGTCCAATTTTTTTTCGCTTTCTTTTACTCTCAAGAAAATCAAAACAGATGATACCATTGCTTTTGTCTCATCGAGATGATTCTGACATTATAAATTTCACCCTAATCCAACTCTCAGATTAAAATATATGGCCATCCAAATGTTATCCATTTAATTAGTGCCACCTCACCAACCTGCGATGTGGCCCTTGTGTGGTCGCCATGTGGTGCTTGCATGGTAATCCAGTGTGTTTCTCTCTGCCACATGGAAATATTATCATAATTTTCAACCCATTCATCTTGGTCATGTAACACCCCACTAGATAGCAGGTGTGACCCAATCTATAACACATATACACTACAAGGAGGTATTATAGGTGCGCCCCCCCTGAAGGCCACATCACCCCAGAATCTCACCGTTCCATCTTGGGACAATCCTTCCGGGGTACGTGGAAACACACACTCTACATTTAGGCTTAGCCTCCCCACTGGCTGGTAAATGAATACATTCGTTGTAACACCTCCTTCCACATTTACCCAAATATACAAGCTAGCCAAGGTAAACATGAGATGAGAGTTACTATGCGAGACTCGATTTCCAAGATGCACTTATGGAAAATGGAGTCCAAATGCCCATAATTGACTGAAAACACCCAGTGACACCTAATCACACTGTTATCATCCTTAATTGAGCCAACACATTTTATTTTCAGTTCCATTTCCTTAAATTTAATACATCTTTCTATTTTTGTAGTTTTTGGGATTCTAAACTTCCAAGGCCATTTTGAGGGCTTAAATGACATTTTTAGGTAAAACAAAGAGACAAAAAAAGTGTTAGCTTGACCTCCTAATTTGTTTTTAGCCTCCTCTTAGATATCTTTGATACAAGGTATTATGATAGTCAAACAAAGATCATATGCCAAAGTTATGACCCAAGGAAATTGGAGGTCCAAATTACTCATTTATACAAACACTTTGTGTACATAGTACTTGTAGGCTATAAATACCTATTTGTTCATTAATTCAATAAGCTCCCCATAAAACCATAATTAACACAATGAAAAAGCTATACATTCAATCTACCCTCAGAACTTGACCTAGACTGACCAAAACATGCTAGGCAATTCATCAAACACATTGTGAACATGCTATCTACATGTCATAAATGCATATATGAACATAGGGGTTTGATACTTATCTAAGAACCATCAAGAAGTTCTAATTCCCTCTCACAATGGCTGCAATAACATCTATTAGGTCATGCATTCAATAACCATTCATTTTCCAATCAAAACATGTTAAGAGCCCTAACTAGAATCTGTCATGAAACCATGCTTATAACCATCATATAATCATAATCATAACAATGATTTAATAGCCATCAAAGCCACATAATAAAAAGTATAAATACTCAAGAGACACAAGAGGAAAATAGATCTTATTAACATATGTAAATCCAACCAAGTAAGGGATTTCCACGTACCACTCGACCATAGATTAGGCTTAACCAAATCTCTCTTTCAGCCAATCAACCCCGTGCCATATTCTAAGCATGAACCAGTGATTCCAAACAACCTCAATAACATCGTGCCATATACAGAGGTTAAACCACCTCAACCCTCAACTAGTGATTCCACCACATGGTCGAACATCACTAACCATCACCAAATCGGTCTCTGCCCAAACTGTATAGGGTTCCAGGGCGTTTGTTCCAACCTGACTTCACGACTAGTAACTCAATCCATAGCTGTCACAGGGATCCATAGTGTTTTTCTAACCAAGGCTTCAAGACTAGTAACTTAACCCACAAAGGGCTCCAGAGTGTTTGTCCAACCAAGGCTTCTAGGACTAGCCACTCAACCCAAGTTGTTCCAGGGCTTCTAGAGTGTTTATCCAACCAAGGCTCCAGGAACCAGTAACTGCACCATGTTGGGGAAATTATATGAATGATATATCGCCACAAATTAAATTATCAAATATCGAATCATAATTGGTAGATTTGATACACTATATGTGCTAATAATGGATAAGTTCCTATGTCTGATGAGTATAGCCTAGATAAGAAGCATTCAAAACCAATACTCCATTTTACAAATTTCACTCTAACTTCCTCACACAAATTAAAGATCAAAAAGAAAAACTCATAAATAAAATCTTAATAAGCATGTAATCTAAAGGTTCTTCCTTAGGTAACAAGTTTGTCCATTTATACACTCATGAAATAAAAATATGGATTCAACTTTATTTTCTTGTAGCAACTGATTAAAATAAACTCATTGCAATCAAGAAAAACAATCATTCCTAATTTAACTATTTCTGGAGAAAGCTATACATTCTTATACAATAAATGTTAGGTATGACAATAGTCTTCACTTAACAACACATGCAGGTGATATCTCTTATCTTAGATCTTCTTGTTCTTCAAATAGAAACCAACAATTAAACATACAACCTGAGAAATAAAGTTTGCATTCACACAACCAATGAATTATCACTCAAAAACTAACATCTCCAGATTTATATCACACTCTTAAATATATTACTTGCATAGAATAAAAACAGGAATCATATTAAATACTTTGAGATTGAATTATAACACTAAATCACTCTTCACACATAAACCAAGTTGTATTCACAATAACTATAATAAAAACTTGCCTTGATGGCTTTGGTGTGCCCTTGCCGAGCTACCAAGGAAAGCTGGAAGAATTTATAGAACTAAGGAATCTACTAACACATCGAATTCATCAACTAATTCTTATATCATTGATTTCAAAACATAGGATTACAAAATCAAATCTCCAACATAACAGTAATGTTTACACATCTGTATATTTGTCTCTCTATTTCTCTTATTGTCTCTTTAAATTAACTGCAACTCTCTGTCTAACACCTATCATCTACGAGCCTAATATTATAGAGGAATTGTCATTACATACAATTTTTAAAGGATATCATCAAATCATCGTAAAAATATTACATTTCGATTTCCTTTACATATTTGTCTTCATCCTCATGACACATAGTGCATGAGTGATGAAGCGTATCTCGATTTTCGATAAAAAGGTAAGGCATTTGACCATTAGTTCCCTCAGTATCATCGAAATCAACTCACTCAAACCATTGAAGATGAAGATTCAGGCCTTGTACTAGATGAACACAATCAGTGCAGGACAAATGCTGGTAGCAGATGAATAGAGTTTGTATAGGATGGGTGATATTGATGTCGAATGAACGCAAGTATCAGACAAGCACATGTACGTGGGTACCAGATGAGCACAGTTACCGGATGAACGTAGGTGCACGGGTACTAGATAAGCAAGAACACGGGTACCGGATAAGCAGGAACACGAGTACTGAATGAGAAAAGTTGGTATCAGATAAGTAGGAACACGAGTACCGAATGAGAAACATTGGTACTGGATGAGTGGGAATAGGGTCTAAAAAACTATTTGAGTCAATCAAAATAATTAGAGTATACAAAGAATCAATTATTTCATTCCTACTAACAAGAAATCATAAAAATCAAGCTTTGAATATAAATTACGTCATAGATACATAAGGATGCTAAAATTTATGTTCTTGAAGAAGGTAGGCAAGTGGTGAGTAGGTTTCGAGATAAAATTGGTCAAAAATAGAGGACAATATAGGGCATTATATGCACCAAAAAGGAGACCCAACATTCCCCCATGCCTAAGTCATGGCATGTCCTCATGCAAAAAGTGTTGAACCATTCCTCAAAATTTCAAAATTGGGGTCTTCTTACAACTTGCTTGAACACCAGTTTTTTGGATCTAAGATATTCACACTTGAAGCCTCTTCTTTAAGTTCCCTTTTAATAACCCTGGTGTAGCGTACGAGGCGAAAACCCTTGTTAAGCTTGGCAGAGACCTTGTCATACTCATCTTGCAACCTCTGGATATTCTCCTTTAATTTCTCATTCTCATTCTTGATTTACCTATCCAACAACTTGCACTCTTTCACTTTTTCCTTTAGTTTTTCATTTTCCATCTGAAGTCTCTCAATTGTCATCTTACCACTAGTTATAAAACTAGAAGGTTCAAATGTTGCATGCTTATTGGTTTCTTTACTAGCCTCAATTTCTTTTTCACTAGCCTTAACTTCTTTCCTCAATTCTTTCAAGGTTTCTATAACTAATTCATCTATTTCATTAAGTGTTCCAACCTGTGCATGTTCCTTTTTAGGTGAAGCAGAGACATCTATTGCATTTTCTGGAAGAGAAGGGGTATGAATGGCCATTACCTATTGTACCATGTTCTTGGTAGTTCGTCGTGTAGGTGTTGATGAATCACCATATTTGTTGTCAAGAGTGAGGATATGGCCTTGAAACAATCTCCTCTTCTTCCTCTTGGTCTTTGACATGGACTCTGAGACTTCTCCCTTCTGTGCATGTTTCTCCTTCTTTTCAGAAATTTGTGCTTTTTTACCTTTTTTAGAAGTTTGTGATTTGTCACCCTTTTCACTTGTTATAGGATTTTTCATCTTTTTAACCCTCGGTTCGGGAGTGTCCTCCTAGGGAAACTCAACAACTAACTCTCAAATAGTACGTGTGAGTTCTCCTCCATCATTATCAACTCGCTTCCTCTTCTTCCTCTCACTAGTTGAGATTTTACTTTGAGTGGGTGAATCTAGATAAGGTTTTTTACCTTTCACTAATTGCCTTGTTGGTGCAGGATATTCCTCCTCCTCTATCGTTTTATCCTTGTTTGACTGATTTGAGAATTTTGGTGGAGTAGGGCCAACAATGCCTTCTTTGGATTTTGACTTCTTTTGTTTCTTCTTAATACTCTCCTATCTGTTGTCTAGATCCATATTACTATCCACTGGATTTTTTTCTTCTATGGATTTGGAACTTCCTTCTAGAGAAAAATGTTGTGTGGGTAATGATTTCCATTTGCTACCCCACATCCTTATCTCATGAGTAACTAAAAGTTTTATCAATCCATGATGATAAATGCTAGTCTCAACCTTTTTGGAAACTGATTTAACTCCTCTTACCATCTTGTATAAACTCATCCAAAGGAAGTACAAGAAGTTTATCTAGGGTCCTCCTTCAAAATGTAAAAAAGTCTTAAATGATAGAGAAAGTGACTGCATACCTTCCTTCACATGTTAAGAATCTCTTCAAGCTATTAATCATTAGCCTATATTCTTTTTTGATCGAGTTCCTAGGAATACCCTTAGACCAGTCAAGGTTCAAATGTTCAGGTTCTAAGAACTTTCGACAAATCTCCTTGTTAATATTTACACCCTTCAAGTATTTATCCCCTATAGACAGTAATCTTGTAGCCTCCGCTATGGTAGATTATGTGTTTTCTAATTGTAGACCTCCTAACTAAGCATATTCACCATCATAACTTTGAGTGAAGGCATGAGAAACACCCTCATGGTATCCTTTAAACTTTTTTAGAAATGAAATCTAGCCAGCTTGCTTAGATTTTTCTTTACACAATTGATATTCCTCTGTTTCTTGATAAAAATGGAACACTAGCTCATGTCAGTCTACCCCCATGCTAGCTTTAAGGACACGTCTCAGAAAAAAGGGTTGAGTACCGCAACTAACAGAGTACCGGAAATGGCGGGGTACCATAAGTTGGGCTATGGCAGTAATGCGACAAAGCTAGTGCTGGATGAATCAGTGAGGATGAGTGGAATGAAGGCTGAATGGTATGAAAGTGAAAAATGATGCCCATCTTGATGGTGAAGCCATCCAGAAGAGCATTTATAATTTGAAAGGAGATGGTAACGGTCAAATGGTTTCCATAATTAAAAGTTTAGCTCATACATGATGATGGTGATAAGTTGTATGCAGAGCTTATTTAGATGTTCATTTTCGTTAATGATGTCAAACTTCATTCAAATGCAGGTTAGATGCGATGGAGAAAATGTGGTTGATTGGACCAGTACATCGATACGAGACGGTCAATTTCATGGTTTGTGTAATCATTCATTGTAATTATTTAGTTTATTGTTATGGAGTAGTGGTAAAATGATTGGTTAAACAACCCACAAAGGTAGAAGCTTTATCATGAGATATTAAACATATAATTCATTTTCTCAAATTATGATTATCATCCATCCAATCACACTAATGATTATCCCATTTGATCATATCATAAAAATGAATTTTTTCGTAGAAAAATAGGGGAATAAAGTTGAGTACTTTAGAATTTAGGCTAGGGGCTTAACAACTGATGGTAATAAAGTTTTATGAGGGTATTTATATATTCATTACATGATTAATATGAATCTTAATAGCAAAAAATAAAATACTAACCTCATACCTCCATTACTGAATCAACGCAAGATTTTTATTTTTTATTTTTTTTAGTACCAGATGAATACAGGAGACTTCTTTCTAGTACCAGATGAATTCAGGAGACTTCCTTCTAGTATCAGATGAATAGTCTTCAAATTTGAATCCTTTAGGCTCTCTTTGTAGCTCAGCATGTTCTGAGTGTCAAGCTGGAGTAGGTGCTAGTGATTACTGATATTGCATGTGAATTTGTTCTGCTCGAAGGATTACACTGGAAAATTCACAAACAACACACTAGTACAGGAACTTTGAAATTGCGGTGGTAGTGTTAGAAAATGAGGCCAAAGAATTTGATGGTCGGGATCCAAGCTCTGTGACAAGAAGGAATTCTTGTAGCTGGACAACCTCCTCTTTTTGGAACCTAGCTACCCATTGCTTATGTGGCCTCTTCCATTTTATCGGAAAACAAACCTAACTATTACTGTTCTATGGATTTTTATCAGGCCCAGATCAGTTAATGCTCACCGGTATTTTCAATTTTTAGGAGTCCGAAAAACTTAAAGAAAACTCCATTTCACTTACTCATGGATTTTTCTTGAGCCTAGGCTAGTTCGTGCTTGGCGGTGTTTTCAATTTTAAGGAGTCTGAAAAACTTAAAGAAAACTCCATTTCACATACCCACGGATTTTTCTCGAGCCTGGGCTAGTTTCTACTCGTCGGTGTTTTCAATTTTAAGGAGTTTGAAAAACTTAAAGAAAAATCCAGAGGTTCATTTTCCATAAATAAATTACCAGGGTTGGTTAGAGGAATAAACTTACAACTATTAAATGTCCTTCTTTATTGTCTATCCACAGGGAAGGAAACTCAGTTAGTAATAACAAAATCATTATCCAATTATCACACCTATATACATATATGTGCAAAGTTAAATTAAATTATACATCAAAACTTACAGTGGTGGATCAACAAGAGGATAACTTCCCTTTCTAACCAACTGCATTTCATAATTTTGAAGAACATGTTTGGTAAAATCCTCTTCAGAAAGTGGCTTATGATAAACTTCTAATTGATGTCCATTCACGACAAAGGAAGTTTGAGTTACATTGATAGTTTTTATCTTAACCGAACCATTTTTATAGACTGTATCTACCTCATAAGGTCCAAGCCACAGTGTTGTCAATTTTCCTTTGAATTCCTTAAACGTGATGTCATACAACAAAGCCCAATTACATGGTTGAAAACGTTTCTTCTTAATAAAATTATCGTGCCATTTGGTTCTTTGATCCTGAAAAAGAATCGTCCTTTAAAGAGCATCTTGTCTAATCTAATCCAGGGCATTCAATTCCATTAGCCTTTGTTTATGTGCCTCATCTAAATCCATTCCTAGTTTTATGGCAGTTCTGAAGGTTTTAAATTGGAATTCTATAGGAAGCAATACATGTTTCTCGTAAACCAACTCATAAGGAGAATGTCCTTTTGTGTTTCTCCAGGTTGTCTTATAGGCCCACAAAGCTTCTAGTAACCTATCAGACTAGTCTTTATGATGTAGTTGTATTGTCTTGGTGAGAATTGCCTTTATTACTTTAATGGTAGACTCTAGACGTCCATTCGCTAGGGGGTGGTAAGGTGTAGATTTCCATTGTCTGATTTTATACTACTCTGTAATAGATTTGACCAATTTGGAAGTCAATTGAGTACATTGATCAGTTACTATGTCCCTTGGTACACCAAAACGAGTAAATATCTCTTCAAAAAAAAAGTCAACAACTGATTTTTCATTAGTAGAATATAATTATTTCGCCTCTATCCTTTTGGTTACATAATCTGTACATACCAGAATATATTTCTTCTTTTTGGACATAGGAGAAATTGGTCCTACAAAACCTAATGCCTATTTATTAAAAGGTTCGATGACTACCTATGATTGAAGAGGCATTTCATTTGCTGGGATAGGTTTCCCCACCCTTTGACAATTATCACAATTGGGCATGTATTTCTTTGCATCCTTAAAAATGGTGGGCCGATAATACCCGAATTGTAACACTTTATATGCAATTCTTTTGTAGAAAAATGTCCACCACATGGCTCATTATGGCAAGCTTTTAGGATGTCTTGCATTTCATCTTCTTGTACACATCTTCTGATCGCCAGATCTGGACCAGTATAGTATAAACAATCCTCATGAAACATATAATTGGCAATAATTTGTATGATTCTCTGCTTTTCACTTGAAGACAAATTTTTTTGGCAAATTTCCTATAACTAGGTAATTAGCTACATCCACATACCAAGGAGTATAAGTAGAAATAACAAATAAATTCTCATCCAGAAAATCATTAGTAACTGGTGCAGTTGACAATTTTTGTTTAAGAGTTTCAAGGTAAATTTGACACTGAAAATCCCACTAGAATTCTGCATCTTTGGTTAAAAGCTTGAACATAGGGGCAGATATTGTTGTAAAATTTTGAATAAATCTTCTATAATGTTCAACATGCCCTAGAAATCTTCTAACTTGTTTTTTAGAGTTGGGAGTTTTGATCTAAGCGATTATTTCGATCTTAGCAGGGTCTACTCTTATCCCAGTCCCAGAAATATGATGGCTTAACGCAACACCCTATGTAATCATCATTCTATATTTTTCATTGCTAAGGGAAAGGTTGGTGTCTTGACATCTGATTAAAACTTTCTCTAGGTTGTCTAAAGCTTGTTGGAAATCTTCTCCATATACCGTGAAGTCATCCATATAGACTTCCACACAGACTTGGGTTAGATAAAAAAAAAATAGCAAGGAAAACACTTTGAAACGTGGCAAGGGAATTGTATAACCCAAAAGGAAGCACCTTGTAGGCTTAAGTACCCCATGGACAAGTAAATGTAGTCTTTTCTTGGTCTTCGGGTGCAATTTGGATATGATTATAGCCGTTAAATCCATCCAAGAAGGAGAAATACTTCTTCCCAGATAAAGTGTCCACTACTTGATCGATGAAAGGCAAGGGAAACTAGTCCTAAATGTAGCCTTATTTAGTTCCCTAAAATCCACATAAATTGTCCATTTACCATTTTTCTTAGGTACAATGACTAGTGGTGATACCCACTTCCTATCAAAAATAAGGTAAATGAAGTTAGCATTTAAGAGCTTTTGAAGTTCTTCTTTTACTATATATTTTAGGGATGGGTTCATCCTTCTTTGAGGCTACCTCATTGGTCTAATTTCATCATTTATATATATGTGATGCATACAGTTTTTGGGTGAATCCCTTTCATATCATAGTAATCCCATGCAAAAGAACCACATTGTCTTTAAATCATTTGAATCAATTATTCTTTTTTCTCTATTTCTAGACCAGAATTAACGTATAGACACCTCCCAGGGTTAATTTCAACAACATGGACAGGATTATTTACCTTCACCTATTTCTATTATGGAAAACAATGTGGAGGTATAGGGATGACATACTTCCTGAAATTCAAAACTGAAAATGTGCTCATATTCTTGAAAGGATTGAGGAAAATAAATACATCCCGTTGTGGTCAAGAATAAGTCAAAACTTGATCTTCGGTTTGTTCTTGAATACCTTTAGTTTTTTCAATTGTTAACAATGGTTCAGTACATTCTTCCTCTCCATATGGGTTCTCTATCCATAAGGGGATTTTTGCAGCAGGCTGGGCAAGCGGAAATAAGGTATTTTTTTAGCTTTGACATCCGTTGGAAATTGTCATCTCTCCAGTCCTGCATCCAATAAAGGCATCAATAGTGGCTAGCCAAGGTCAGCTTAGTACTACTAGATGTCCAAGTTTGGATGGTTTTGGATGGATCATAAAGAAATCTATGGGATATTCCCAGGAATCTAGTACGACTGTTATGTCATTCGGGCTTCCTATAGGTATTATGATGGATTTGTCTGCTAACTCCAATAGTGTTTGGTTGGCCTAGAGCCTTCTAACAACAAATTTTTCATAATATCCACATTCATGACATTTATTATTGCACCTAGGTCAACAAGAGTGTTTGGTAAAGATATACCATTAATCTGTACGATCAGTATTGGATTCCTAGGATCAACGTATTTAGAAGGAATCATTGACATGGTTTCTGACAATTGGCCAACTACTTTTATAATAGGGGGATACTTCCTTTTTCTTCTTGACTTTTTATGAAAATATCCCTTACAATCTTGGCATATATAGGAATATCTTTGATATCTTGAAGCAAGGCTATCTTTACACAAATATTTAACAGTTCAACCTCTAAATCATATCCTAGCGGGACCTCAAGCTTTTTGACAAGAATTCTCTTGGGATAGGGTGGTTGAGTAACCTCCTGATATTGTTTCGGTTGTATGGTAGAATTAGTTGTTACTGAGGGAGGGTTTTCCTCTTCATCAAGAGGAGAATATTCCTCTTGGCTACGTATGTCCTTGTCTTCAAGGGGTGATTTTGTTGGTTGTTCTTCATGAATGATCACTGCAAGTCCTGTTTTATTTCAGAGCTTCCATGATCTTAGTTGAATTTTACTAATTGGAACTGAAGTGATAGTGTAGGTAAGGAAGTTTTGTAGCTCCATATTATGTACAGGATGAGATGACTTATTATTAGGGCTTGGAATGGGTTGTGCAGGTAATTCAGTAGTTCGAGGAGTATTTGGATTTGGTGGCATTTGTTGTTGATTCAGATTCATGGGTAGAGAACGTTGTTGTGGACTTGAATTCATAGGCAGTTGTTGTTGAGGAAATGAAGGTAATAGGGGTGGGTAAAACCCTGGAAATAACTAAGAAATATTTGGAGGATATTATGTGCAGATTGGGTAAGAAGTTGTTTGATATGGTTGTGGAGGAATATTCCCATATGGCGTCCCTCTCCAACCTTGTTGCCAAGCATGTCCTTGTGATGGTAGAGGCCCCCATTGGGAGTAAGGAATTTGAGGGACCACTATGGTTGTGTAAAGTGCATGGAAGGGTCTTGGAAAATGGAGGCCTTTGTGGCCTCCATGGTCTCCTAGGGGGATAATGTGGATATTGTGGTTTTGTTCCCCCTTTATAAATAGCTTGCAACCCAGGTAATGAAGGGAATTCATTAGTTGGGTGTTTATCCGTGCAAATTATAGAGACCTCTATGGCATTAAAAAGGCATTATTTTTCATGATGCTTCTTCCTACAGTGAGGACAAAAGATAGCTAAAGCAGTGTTTTTCTCTTCTTGTTTCCTCTTACTATTGAGGGTATCTAGTTGGTTACCAATTATACTAAGGATATAAGTTTTCAGATTTTCCAATTCTATTCTGTTTACACCACTTGTAGTGGGTTTTCCAACTCAATTTGTTAGTTCTCTTGAGATTTTCCCAGCTTTAGCTTGACTACGAGAGTACTTCTTGTAGTATTCAACAATTTCAGTAAATGATTTTTTATCAACATTGCTAGAGCTCATGAGATTAAGTACTTTCGTGTAGTCATCCCATACTCCTTTTAGAAAAATGGTTCTAATTGTAGCTAGGTCAAGAGAAACTTGCTTGATTTTTTGGTAGTTGTAAAGGAACCTTTCTAAGTAATCTTCTAGGATTTCTTCTTCCGTTTTTTGCATTTTAAATATGTCATTCTTGGCATCCCTAAGTCTATAATAATCCTAGTATTTCTAGAGAAATGTTGTTTTCATATCATCCCAAGATGTAATGGTGTGTTCCCCTAGACTCATGAACCATCTCGATGTTGAGGTTTTTAAGGTGGCTATAAAAAGTTTTAAATTTTGAGCATTATCTGTATAATTCTAACTTCTACACAGTATATCAAATTCGAATAGGAATGAATCAATATCTTTGAATGACATATCGTTTAAGTGATGTAATGATGACAAAGGAATGTTCTTCATGGTGACATTCCTACCAATGTCAAGAATTTGAAATCCAAACGCTTTTGGTTCATTGGTGGGCTCATTGTTGTCTAGATTGTCTACTCTTCCTCTTTCTCCTTCCATTCTTTCTTCCCAAAACTTGGAATTTGTGGAAGTAGGAGATGTCTCTCCTTCAGAAGAAGATGGTTCAGACACTGGGTTATCTGCAATGTTCCATGGTACTATCTCCAATTTAGTATGAACTTCCTCTACCACGGTCTTTGTTTCTACTCCAAGCTGCTTAAATGATGTCTCCTCGGCTGCTGCTACTGAACATTTCTCCTTTAGATTTCTCCTTGCATAGCAATTAGCATAATTAGTTGGGTTAACAATTTTGGGACCATATAGGCTTTCTGGGATTTTTTATGAAACAAACCTACCTTTCCTATCTCTAGTTCTTCTCATGAAATGAAAGCATCAAATTTTAACTACTTACCAAAAGAGAGGACAAATTAATGTTGGGAAGGGGTCCCTGGAGTTAATTGAGTCAATTTTGAGTAAATTGTGTAGTTTCTTTTTGTAACGAATGTAAACTCTCTGCGAAATATGGAAGCGGAGTGCGAAGATAGTAGAAGTCAAAAGGGGTTTTAGTCCCTTAGTGGGGTAGGTGATATTGTTGTTTTGAGACTCATCCATGGTCCACAGACCATGGTATTGTAAATCAAATTTTATAAATAGATGAGCCATAGCGAGTATAAGGATCAATCAATTAGAAAAGAATCATAGAAAGGGCAAGGTGCTAAGGCAAGAAAGGTTTTTTCTTGTACTTAGGCGAAAGGGGAAGGCTCTTGCAGCTGAGTTCGTGAGCCCCTGTAGCTGAGTGCGCAGGGATAAGAAGAATGTAATTGAACGTTTCTACTTAATAAACATTGTTTTGAGATGATTATGATGCATTTGTGCCTTGTTGTTTACTTTTGCTAAAGTTTATGTATCTTCGCTATGTGATATGTTTTATGTGAATTGATGCTTATTTACTACGTGAAACTGGCAGATCTGTAATATTTATGCATGATAAGTACAATTAACTACCTTTGCGAAGGTCTGGGAGTCATTTAGATAGATTTGTTGTAATTATTTGTTTGAAAGGATTAGAGCTGAGTGAAGGTAGGTCTAAGCCATATAAACTTCAGGAACACACCACACATGCCTCTGGATGTAGAAACTTGGTTCTAGCATCCCCCAATACTGCTTCGGGTGAGATTGCAGCCTACGCTATGCGGGTTGTTTCTGAAAGGGCCAGCAGTTAGGGTTTTGTTGGTTGGTGCAATTAAAGTTGAACTAGGATTAGGTCCCAATCAAGCCAACAAATGGTTCTATTGCCAGGACATGGATCTATCTAAGGAATGTGTGACGTTGAATAAGCAATTCCCTACTAAGAAGGAAATCAAAAAGTGGCTCGATCGGAAGTTGCACACGTTTGCAACTTAGGAGAACATAAACCTACAGTTATCCAAGGAACACTGGTTGAATAGATACCTGTACACAGAAGAAACCGAAGCCTTTTTCTGTTTCTTCCCATGCAAATTGCATGAGTGGCTGTCCAAATTAGCAGATAGGCTGGGTACGTGGAGGCTTGACAACCCTATTGTGTGGACTCCAGAGATGGTGAAGTGCCTAAACGCTTCAGAAAATAACACCGCGCGGGTTGTTGATCACTGGATTGATCATATCGTAGGAGGATTCGTCACTGAGCTCACAATTGATACAACCATCAGCGATAGTGAAGCAGAGTGCAGGCTCTTCAAGGGACCATGAGCTAAGTATTTAAAATCTCCGAAAACTTGGACTAAGATGTTGTTGTGTGAGAAACAGTTTATGCCATTACCTTGATGTTTGGGACTACGCGAAGTGGAAAACCCTTCAGAAGGAACGAAGAATCAGGATTCGAATACAATCCACTATTAGGATCTTCGTCCAACGACGACGAAGACACTATTCTGAGTACACCATGAAGTGCACTGCAGATAGTAAGTCAATGTATCTTTAGGATACCTCATCCATCCACTCCTCCTCCACTGTATACACCTACACCTTCACCTCCACCTCCACCTCTGCACTAACCATTCAACATGTCGAGCATGATGAAGATGCCAATCTTTAAAGGGGTAGGGAGCGAAGACCCCAAACAATTCTAATTTGTTGCAAATGTTGTGTGGACAATGCAGTAGATTACTGATGATAATATAAAGAAAGTGAAGTTGGTCACAGCACTACAGGATAAGGCATTGACCTGGTATATTAAATTCTATTAAGATAGACCTTGCGCGATGTTGGCAAAGACTCAGAAAGCGTTGAACAATGAGTTTAAGAATCCTAAGTCTTAGGCGCAGTCTATAACACATTTTAAGGAGATACAACAAAAGGTAAACAAGTCCTCGTGGGATTTTGATCATAGGCTAAAATTCCTGATCTGGCAGGTTAATATGAACATCACGGATGATCAACACAGAGACTAGTACATTGCTTCATTGTTGCCTCATCTGAGATTGCAAATATCACAGCAAAATATAGGAATGCAAGAGGAGGTTGTGGATATCGTGATGAGGTTGGAAGCCTCACTAGTACAGGATACGAATGTAGGAGTGCAATATATTAAGTTGCATCTGGCAAGTTTGCACATGGAGTTGTTGAGTTTGAAGACAAGGAAGGATGCTTAGACTCAGGTGCGCGCTGAATTCTGGTGTATAAAATGTAAAGACAAGAGACATGATAAGGATCATTGCATGTTTATCAAAAATATTTGATTGGAGGAGGTCTTGTTCCTTGAAACCTGAGAATATTGCGGGACCAAGCATGGGAGTACCATTGTGGTGCGCTATCTTCCAAATCCCTAGGAAGCACATTGTTATCACTCAGGTTGTTCCCTAAAACTTTTGAGAAAAGGGAATATGGCTGAGGTAACCACTAACCAATCTTTTAGATGCAACTTCTAGCCAAACTGCATCCAGAGAGGGCTCTCTCTTTATAATTTAACTTTGTTTTTTGAAGTATTTTATGCTAGTTATGATGTGCAGGGTTTTGTTTTAAGTTTGTTTGGATGGTGATTTTAAACAGAACTGGGATGCAAGCCTAAAATAGTTTATTCCATTGGAAAATGGATTCTATGAAGATGGACTACTAAGTGCGTTTCTCTGATAAAGGGCAATACTACAAAGCAAGATAATCAATTTTGGAACAATTTTAAAATCTAGAAATTGATGGAATGTAAGCTAGTGGATGAAGGGCAGTTAAGAATCCTTCATCATGATGGCAGAGGGAAAGTGCATGAATATTATCAAGGAGCAGTAAGGAATTCCTTGGCAATTTTCAAAGTGAAAGAATCAGTAGAAACAGAAGCATCTAAGGATTCTTGTTTATCCTAATTCTGAAGAAAACATAAATAACAATAGGGATTGAACACAGAGTGTATTTAAACAAGTTATGGGCTATTCTTTTTCCCTGTTACTAAGATTATGAAACATATATGAAATTTATAAACACAAAACATAGTTTAGAACAACTTATTGATCCATAGAAAGACACAGGAATTTTGTAGTAGAGCCCAGATTATCAAATCCACATTCAGACGGTCCAGCAGCAGTGCACTTCAACAGCCTTTGTATTAAAAAATCTCAGAGCTACAGCGTAGTTCAAATAGGAAAATCACCAACCCCGAATACATTTCTTGGGGAGGTATTTATACAAAAGAGAGTTACAAAATATCTTGTGGATAAGATATGAAGCAATAACTTCCTTCACCTACTCTGACAAGGGAATAAATGCAGAAATAAATGTAGGAGTAATTGTTGTTTTGCTGGCTGCTTTAACTGATAAGATATTTTTGACTTTTTAATTCAGGAAGTCAGCTGGTAGTTGTGTCTTTACTTTGCATTCCTGCGTTGCTGTCCTAATCCTTTAACCTGCTCTTGATTTCACTTTAACGCATCCTAGTCCTCGCTTGACCTCCTTCCTCTATTATTTTCATCTTTATTATATCTGCCACGTGTCTTGTTATTTGACCAAATGTAGATAAACAGAAAAATCCAAATTACCTTGGTAAAATTTCCAGCATGCTCTGCCTCAATTGGTCTGTTGGAAACTAATGTCTTTGTATTTTTACAAGTGTTTCACCAACCTCAGTATACCTGTAGAAGTTGGGCTTGACTTCAAAAATATGATTTATTTCATGTTCAATATGGAACAAATTTTCCAATTTGTCATATAAACTCTGTCTGGAGGGAGGTCCTGTGTCTTCTAAAGCGCTTGATGATGTTTTGATTTGATTTGTCACATATGTGTTCACCCTGTGAGCGTATTGTTGATGTGTTAACAGTCTTTGATTGTTGGTTAGTAAACTGGGTAGACCCTTCTGCTGTAAGACTGTAAACTTCTCTGTGAAGGCATTAATCTCCATCTGCATTTCTTGGCACTTCCTTTCCAAAGTCTGTACAAAATTCCTCATTGTTAGCACCTTTTTTACTGTCAAAATGGTGCCTGTTCTATCCACAATCTCCAAAGCTGATAGCTGTTCTTTAGTATGAGAATTCAAAAAATGGATCAGTCTATTGGCCTGCTCAGGCATGTTTCCCAATGATGCCCTGGCCCTTTGAATTTCCACTTGGGCCCCTTCTATCAATTCTATTTGTTCATGGATTGTTTGAATTGATTTCCATTGGTCAGTGATAGACTGGCCAATTTTGTTCCACAAAACCATTTTGATGTCTGCTAGAGGTTTATGCAAGGTGAGATCCTTTTCCAATGATTTCACCTTGTTCTCTAGGGCCTTTACCTCTCTGGTTTTTCTGCCACTGTTATCTTTGATTTGTCATAGCTCACCTCTAGTTTGGTCAGTTTTTCTTTTGCCTCTTTAAGCTCTGACATTTGGGCTTCTAGCTCTTTTACTGCTTGCATCATTTCTTCCATCCTCATGCTGGTCTCTGGCACTGTTGTTGCTGCTGTTGAAGCATCTGTGGCTGATGCACCTATTGTTGATGCTGCTATAGTGGGAGGAATTGCTGTTGTGACTGTGGGGGGAGTAGTGATAACTGTTGGAGCTGTTTCAGGTGGCTGGGAGGTCGACTCTCCCTGCTTGGCTTGCAATGCTTTCTCCAACTCTTCCTCTGTTTGAATTAGCCTTTGACTCATCCTCATCAGCAAATCCATTACATCTTCTTCTGCTTTTTCTTATGCAAGTTATGTTGTTTGTGGATGCATGGTGAGAGGCAGCTTCAATTAGTTCCTAAGTGCAGCAATATCTTCCTCCTTCTTCTTTATCAGTGCTTTGATGCCCTTAGCATCCTTGGGATCATGTCCTAGCTCAATAATTATCTCTTCTAGGGTCTTTATTCTATTGTCTTTGGCTAAAGAAGATATCTTTTCCAAATCCAATTGGGCAGATATATTACTTAATGACTCCTTCAATTGGTGGGCCAGCATTGCCTTGTCTGCCAATGTAGCATAGACCATTTCACTAGTTTGTTTGTGCAATTCTATCTGGTCCATTGGGTGTATATCTTTGGCAAGGACCTCTAGATTGGTCCTTATGTAGTCAGTTGCAGACTGTGGTTGCTAAACCTTAGGCTTAAAATGAGTTAAGATCATTTTCTCCTCCTTAATGTCATATGCTGCCATTAATCTTCGTTGTTTGGAGGGTGTCATTTTGAGAAATTGATCATAAAGCTGAATTCTCAATGACTCATTTTGGGCCTTAATCTTCATGAATGTTTGTTTAATATCAGATCATTTTTTACTTTGCGACCTTGAGGAGGAAACTTCCATACCATGTTGCCTCTCCATTTCTTGCCTGTGAGAGCTGGTGGATGTCTGTTGGCTAATGGCCCTCTCTCCTCTTGTGCTTTCTGTGATTTCTTCAACAATGTCCTCTTCAGGTAGAGGATCTACCCTTTGTCTTTTGGCCTCTGGTTGTTCTGTTGATCCACTTGCAAGTGTGGTCTCTTCTTTTTCTCTTTTCTTACTTCTTTCCTCATTAAGAGAATTCTGCGGTGCGGGTACTTCTGGTGCCTCTGTCTGTAGTGAAGGGGCTTGCCCTTGACTATGTTCCTTTGAGGTAGTTGGTTGGTCTGCCATTGTTTCTTGCTCTGTAACTACTATCTCCTTGCCCTTTGTTGTCCCTACTGTTGGTGTAGTACTTTCTTGGGCAGCTTGTTGTGAAGTTGCAGCAGTTGATGTGCCTTCCCCGGTTTGTTGTGGTACTTTGAATGAAACCTGCTCAAAATAATCTAAGTCAAGAGTTTTTTCCAGATTTTTCATAGTGTGTTCCATTTTCTCTTCCTCAGTGAGTTGTTCAACTAGTGTTCCCTCCACCCACTCATCTTGGTTGGAAAATTGTTCTATTTCAGGGATGCTACAATGTTCATAGGGTGCCAGCCTATATTTTATCCTTCTTGCATTGATAAATCCGTTTGGGTCATAGGGTACCCACCAAAAGATTTTCTTTAGTCTGAGTGTTTGACCCAATATTTCATCAGCATCCTTCCATCCTTACTTTTTGTTCATGACATAGGGGCCTAACTGGTCTCTCAGTTTCAACTGAGCCTTTTTCTTTGTGCTATGGAAGTGAGTCAAATCTGAATTGATGAATTGCCTGAAATATTCCAAGGCAAACAGTGTCATTGGCACATATCTTGGCAGCCTGCAAGGGCACAGCTCACAGCCATATATCCTGATAACAGTGTGATTCTGGTAAAAGTACCAGTCACCTATTTTATAGTTTTTGGAGAGCTGTAATATTTTTTGCATATCATATGACAGTCTAGGAGGAGGAGTTCTCATTAGAAGATAAGAGACTGGGTATACAAACATATCAATAAACTCACAGTAAGAGTAGGGAGAGTTGTGGACTTCATGAAAGATTGAGGTCCAAAAAATCACAGACCTCTTTTCCCCTTTAGGGTCCAATTTTCTAATGGGGAATTGGAAACTATATGGCTGATAATATAAGAATAGATGATAGATGAATACTTAAAGACTCCCTCCCTATCTAGATTCAACAATTGGTCATGTATCTTGTTGGAAATGAATTTGGCATAGTTGTATTTGACAGCAGGGGGCTGCCCTGGGGTAAATATAAACATTAAAACCAATATAGTTTCATCAATATGTTCACTTGTCTTGAACCCTAGAACATAAGATATCATATCAACAAGTAATATACCCACTTCATTGAAAGATGCATAGTGAAAAGGAGGTGGCTCCTTGGGCTGGTGATCTACTCTCATAAATACTTGGGCAATTTGGGTTATCTCTGAGCTGGAGAGTTTGGGACCTTCATCAAGCAAAAATTTCATAGTAAAAGGAAACTGAAGCTGAGTTGGTTTGAAGTTTAGCATTTGATTTATGGAGTCAGGAGTTATATGAAAGAGGGTAGTTCCAGATGGAGTTTTGACTGCCCTTTGAGTTGGCTCATAGTTCTCACAGCAGAGGTGAATTATCTCAGGGAAAATATTGACAGAGGGGAGGTAGTATATAAGTAGATTTGATTCCCATATGCCATAAACGTCATTTTGGCTTAGGTAACTATTTCTGAGCTCAAAAAATGCCTGCAGATTGTTTTGGTAGCCTACCAAGTCTTGGATTTGATAATCTTTATCAGCTAAGGGCAGATGTTCCAATTCCTTGTGGAGTGCATTGAGAGGAGTAATATTTAAGGCTACTGGACCTTCCATAGCTCAATTATGTTGCTTTTAAAATTCGAATTTTTTGGGTCTATGTAAGAAAAATAGGCAAAAAAATAGCTCTGTGGATTTTCTCTGGGAATTTCACCGTGAAATTGGTTTGTTGGTTTGCATTTAGCTCAATGAACAGAAATTAGATGGAGAGACAGAACTTGTGGGATTCTTTGGAAAAATGGGCAACAATAGTGGGCAAAAAGGCAGTTTTCGAGGTTTCTCAGAGAATTTGCAAGGCTGAACGAGCTCAAATTTAGCTCAGTGTGATGATTTATGGTTAAAATTTGGCAAGACAGCAGTTATGGTGGGTATTTTTGAAAGCAACATAGTGTTTTTTCTTCAAATTTTGGGTTCTGTGGGCAATTTTACAAAGAAAACCAATGAAAAATAGGGTTCGGGAGTAAATTGGTGTAAATACCTATTTTAACGGTAGAATGGTCGATTTGCAGGTGACGAGACGAGCCGAGGGGCCGAGCTATGGAGGAAAAACTGTTGGGTGGCGAACTGTATAGTTAAAATGTTGTTTTGGACATAAATCAGCATGCATAGGACGCGTAGAGGAAACAAACACAATTGAGTGAAAATAACATTTTCACCTCTTTTTAACCAAATTTTTTACTTTGGCAGGTTTTGGTGCGCTTTTGTCTGATGACGTCAGCATGACGTAATTTTGTCGTGTAGTGGGGTACGGAAGATGACATGTCAGGTGACGTGGTGGGTGACGCGGCACTGACGTGGGCAGATGACAGGGATGTGACATGGTGGACAAACGGGCGGCAACGAGGGTGACGTCAGCAGATGACACAAGCATGACGTTAATGGGGAGGCAGTGGGGTGGTAAGCGGTATTCCCCGCACCGCCTTTGGAGGGAGGTGGTATTGGAGGAGGGGGCTCCAATCACCCTGGGCGCCAGACATGCGTCCTCGGTACGGCTGAAATACCGCCCATCCCCCAAACTCTATCGTTCGGCACTTAAGGGCTTCCGATATTGCTGACAACCATTGGATCTGTCCGCAATGATCGGACGGTCGGCGGGTGATGGAGATGGCGGCGACTTATAACTGGCGGACCCGTTGTAATATTTCACGTTTGTAATGCTTTGCGGGGTGTATTTCATACTTTGGTTAAATGGGGTTTGGGGATATGATATGCGGATTCGGCTATTTATTTAGCCAGAAGCTAAACAAGTCCCGATGGGGTCCATGGAGGGTTGTTATTGGCCCCGGATGGACAAATAACTCCCGTAAAAAATTTAAAGTATAGCTTATAGTTAGCCAAAAGTCGGGGTATTTAGATGTTTAGGGTTTTTTTTATGTATTTTTAGATAGTAAGGGTGAGGAAATATTCACATAGGAGCTATATAATAGTGTTAGTAGGTTAATATGACTATGTGGAATGGATATGTATGGATAAGGCTAAGTTTATAGAGTGAAAACTTAGGCATGGGGGGAATGAAAGGATACCAAGTTATGAAGTTTAGGAAACTTGGCAAAATGGAATAAAAACATTTTACACAAGAAATGTGGCTTGTTTTGCCTAGGTGAAAACATAGTTTCACTTAGTTTTTTCCATGAAATGAATTGGACTAAGGGCAGTGAGCAGATCTCACTGTCCTTGGGGGGATTTTAGTAAGTGTTCTTGGAAAAATGAGGAGGGAAATTAGTCATGCTCCATTTATTTTGTAACCACCTTGCCATAGCACCTTATGATATTTATGAGATGAAACATGTTGCAATAGGACCAAATTGCTCATAAGCCTGCTTCTACAACATCAAAACTGCCTACCCAACATAGTACACCTAACATTTTTTCTTCATTTTCATTGGGTGCATTTGAACTAGCAAACCCTGATTCTTCTCTTTTCTTTTAGCTGCCCTCCTATCTAAGTCTACCCTTATCTCTTCCAGCGCTCAGATTAAGCTGTTGAGATCCTTTGCTTCTCTACCTAACTACTTGTTTGCCAAGCTTGAACTGTTTGTATGGACCTTTATTCTCTATGCTAAGACAAGTCAATTCAAACATGATCTAGCCAGGATTAGACTGTCTGGCTATTAATCAACTGTGGCAAGAGTCAACCACCTGTACATAGTGAAATTCTACAAAATATGGAACCTTTGCATCATGGAAAGGATGAACATATTTGGCACTTCTCCAGTCAAACATGAAAAATGAAACCTATTGGTATAGAAAGCTAAGAGTGGCTCCACTTGGGGATGGCTTTTCCTCGTGAAAAGTCAAGAACAGCAGGTTAGACGGCCTTATATTCAGTTCTTGTTGTATTCTGAAATTTCTCCTTTGTTGTTTACAAAATGGTTCCTCTGCAATATATGTATTTCTCATGAACTCATTCCAATAATTGCAGCGCTATTTTGGATAGTTTGTTTGATTATTTCTCATCATTTTCACAGCTCCCAAGTCTGCTTCTTTAGCTTCCTCTGATAGGCTTAAAATGCAAAACCCAAAGGTGGCACAACTCCTTGCTTTTTCCTCAAAATTTGTTGTAACCTATTTCCTATCTTATTGTTGTAATAAACTGCAGACAATAAACACTATTATGTACAAATTAAAGTGCTGGTATTTTTAACCAAGTGGATCAAAATAATCCTTCAACATTTGGCCATTGACTGGTCCATCATCTACCGTTGTACCATCCAAGATTTTTAAAAAGTAGGTGTTGTTTCCTTGTACAGTCTGAATGATAAATGGTCCTCTCCATAAGAAATCAAATTTTCGATGTTTTCCCCTATCTTCTCTTCTGGACTTCCACTTTAAAACTTTATCCCCAATGAAGAAATCCTCTGCTTTGGTTCTTTTATCAAATATATTTTTAAGCTTTTCTTGTAGAACTTGAGCTCTGTGATAGACCTCCTCTCTTGTCTACTACAAGTGAATAGTTTGATTGATCCTTCTCTGAATATCATTAGGTTCTACCTATATCTCTTGTAGAAACTTTATCACTGGGATTCCCAAAGAAGAAGGGAATATTTCCTCCATTCCATAAACCAATTGATATGTACTGGTCCCAATAGAGCTCTTAGTGGTCAACCTATCTACCCATAGTTCATTTACAAGCTTTTTATGCCAATTTTTCTTGTTCTCCTCCAAGACTTTCTTAATGACGTTGATCAAGCTCTTGTTGGAGGATTCAGCTAGACCATTACCTTGAGGGTAATAGGTTGTAGAATGGCCCAAGGTAATGTGGTATTTATGACAGAAATTAATGATTCTCTTAGACTTAAAGGCAGCAGCATTGTCTGTAATAATTTTCTCCGGGCAGCCAAACCTAGACAAGATGTTGGTCTCAAGGAATTGCATGATTATTGAGTCATTGGCTTGCCTACAAGGGATGGCCTCTATCCACTTGGTAAAATAGTATGTAGCAGTCAAAATCCATTTGTGCTGGCCAGAGGATGAAGGGTGGATTCCCCAATGAAGTCTAAACCCCATTGTTGAAATGGTTTTTCAGTGGAAATGGGCTTGAGGGGCAGAGGCAGCAACTTTTTCTTGCTTCAAAATTTGGCACTTGGGCAAGAAGTTACAATTTTTTCACATCAGCAAATAGGGTGGGCCAATAAAATCCAGCCCTTAGGATTTTATCAGCAGTTGATTTCCAATACAAGTGTCCACCACAATCCCCTGCATGAAATTCTTTAAGTACTTTTTCAGTTTCTTCTTTTATTAGACAATTTAATAAAACACCTTCATGATTTTTCCAAAAGAGAGCATGATCTAAAATGCAGAACTTGGAAGCTTTCATTTTCAAAAATATTTTCTTAGTTCTGGATAATCCTAGAGGAGCTTGCAGGTTTAATAATACAAAAGATATGTCAGCATACCAAGGTGATTGTAGAAAGGCTTGATTGATCTGTGGAGTCGCCATCTCCTACTCATTATCCAGTTGATTTATGTCAAGGTCTTGAAAGTTAGTTTTAGTCATGAGTTTAGCTAGTCCTTGTCCTTTTATCAGTTTTGTTGGTTTAATTTCAATGTCATATTCCAGTATGGTAGCTATCCATTTGCCCCTTTTGCCTTCAATTCCTTCTTAGGTCAGGATGTCTTTAACAACAGTGTTGGGCACATAAGCAAACACATAAGAGTACAAGATGTAAACTCTAAAGTCCTTGATGGCCTTTACAAGTGCATATGTTTGTTTCTCCATGATTTGATATTTGAGTGGAGCATCTCTAAGGGCTTTGCTGAAAAAGGCTATGGGTTTTTCACATCCCTATTCATCCTTTTGAAGCAGAATAGCAGCAATTGTATGTTCTGAAGCAAATGAGAATATGATAAAGTCCCTGTCAAAATTTGGGCTTGTGAGGACTGGTGTTTGAGTCAAAGATTTTTTGATTTATTCAAAGGCTTGCTTAGCTTCTATTGTCCACTTAACCTTGGAATCTTTTTTCAGCATGTTGTTCAACAATCTTATTAGCTCGGCCAGATTTGGTATGAATCTTCTTAGAAAGTTGATGTCCCCCAAAAAGGCTTGTAGTTCTTTAATGTTTCTAGGGTGAGGGACTTGCAGAATAGCCTGTATCTTGTCCGGATCAATTCTAATGCCTTCTTTAGAGATGATATGGCCCAATAATTTTCCTTCTTCTAGGCCAAACAATGATTTCTTTGGATTTAGTGATATACCATATTTTCTGCAAATTAAGAATACTTGCCTGAGATGATCTAGGTGTTCTTGATATGATTTGGAAAACGTTGTAAGGTCATCTAGGTAAATGACTAAAAAGTCATGGATCTCTTTGGAAAAAGCAATATCCATGGCTCTTTGAAAATTTACTCCTGCATTCTTGAGTCCAAAAGGCATTTTCACATATTTGAATGTCCCCCAAGGGGTTGTGAAAGCAGTTTTATATTGGTCATCAAGGTGTATTGGGATTTGATTGAAGCCTGAGAATCCATCTAATAGTGATATCCTTGAAGCACCCACTACCCTTTGCAGAATGTGATCCATTTTGGGTAAAGTGTAATTATCCTTTAAAGAGACTTTGTTCAAATTTCTCAAATCAACACATAGCCTAATCTCCCCTGTCTTCTTTCTAGTGGGCACTAAATTTGAAACCCATTCTGAAAATCTGATTGGAGCTATAATTCCAGCTTCATACATTCCCTTAACTTCTTTCTCAATCAAAGGGAGCAGCATAGGGTTGACCCTCCTAAGTTTCTGTTTGAAAGGTTTTTTGTTTTCTTTGAGAGGTATGGTGTGTTGGATGACTGCAGTGTCATAAGACTTTAGGTCCTCATAACTCCATGCAAAGACATTTTGAAATTATTTGAATAGTTCAATATACTTGAGTTTTTGGTCAGGAGGTAGAGCTTTGGAAAATTTTATCATTTTGGGATTTTCTGCAGTTCCTAAATTACAGTCCTCAATTTCTGCGTTTAATGGCTGCATTTTAGGTTTCCTAGAGATGTCATTTGAGTCAAAAATGTCCTCTAAAGGAGTGAGGCATGTAGGTATAAAATTATCCTTTAACTCAATGACTTCACATTCTGCTCCAATGGCATCCTCACATTCTTTTTCTTGAAGTACCTATAAATCTATTTTAGTGAACTTAGTGGGATGTAGAATTTGGTTTGTTGTTTCAGTAGAGATATGAGTTTCAATTTTGTCTATTTGATTGTTATCATCTATTGTGTTGGTATCCATTTTTGTGCTTGAGAACTCCTCTTTCAAAGTTAGGAAATTGTTGATTTATGTGTCATTTTCAAACACCTGCCAGTTTTTAACATTATCTGGTACAGCAGGTCTATGTTTGATTTCGGCAGTGAATCGATGATTGGGCTTAAATGGAAATTTGCAAGTACTTGCAAAGGTTGCTAGACTATGAGCATGCAAATTTTGATTCCTTGGAATTTTGGTCAACTGGGATTCAAGAAAGGTGTTGAGAATTTCCATTGTAGTAGCTCTATATGATCTCAACCTAAGATCATTTGTAATGAAATTACCCTTTATTTGTTGAATGATGAGGTCAGAATCTCCCAAAATTGATATTTGAGCTGCACCTAGGCTTTTGATCACTTTGAGCCCTAAGAGGAGGGCTTCATATTCATCCATGTTGTTAGTGCATCTGAAATTCAATCTATATGCATGTCCCTCAGCATGGTCATCCTTCATATTGTGTATACAACCCCCTGCCCCTTCTCCTAACTTATTAACAGATCCATCAAACTCTAGATACCATAGGTTTTCTTGATTTGAACTGGTATTAGGAGCTTTTTCAATTTTCTCAGCAGGCATAGTTGGATTTTCAGTCTCATGGGATTCCTCATGTGTGACTGTCAATTTATTGTTCTCCAAGACTTCTTGAATCTGAACTGTGGATTCTTTATCTAGGAATTCATCCTGACTTGAAGCCACCATTTTAACATCAGTTGGGGTTTGAATCTCAGTGTTATACAAGATAAAAGATTCCATGTCTGAATGCATAGAATAAATGGGAAAGTTTTGGGGTTTTTCTTGACTACTTACCACATACTTCATCAAAGTTTCTCGGTATAGCCTCTTAGGCTGGCCGAAGACTAAGATGGTGGCATAAGACATGTCTAGTTGCAAAGATCCTTGTAGCTTGGCACCCCAGGATCTAGATAACAGCATTCCATACTTGGGTGGAATATCAACTACCACCACATCCATGAGAATTGTCTTGGCTGGATATTGGACTAATGACACACATAGATCCTTGATTAAGCCTAGACACCGGACCTAACTGGAATCAAAGGAAAATAGGTCCTTGTATGGCCTTGTGATATCTAGGTCCAACTTTTCCATGACAGGTTTAGGCATCAGATTATGGGAAGCTCCTGAATCAAAAATTGCATTGTGAAGCACCTTGTCATGAATGTTTAAACTTACATAGAAGGGAGGGACCCCTCCATCTACTGATTTACCATTTGCTTTAGGGCCAAATATTAGTTATGGTTGATCATCAAGGATATTCACTGAATCTTTGTTCTCTGAAATTTGTAATGATCTACTGATTTGTTCTCTAAAAACTTCATGCCTAGCCAATTCAGATAATGGGATGGCTACCTTTAACTTACTTATTTCAGCCTCCATATTAAAGGGTTTTTCTGTTTGTATTTTGACATTTTGGGCAACAAGGTTGTGTTTTTCAACTAAGTTTTCAACAACTGCCTCTTTTACTGGAATGTATGATGAGCTGGAGTTACTTGCACACCATCTTCCAAAGGTTCCTCTACAATTTCTCTGAGTGGAGAAACAAATGTAGAGCACTATTTTGATTTATCTTTGTCTGAAACATCTTCAACTGTTGGACTATTTGGATTAGAATTTGATTTAGGGATAATTGGTATATGAGAGTCCTTGAGTTTGGTTTTGGTAGGTTGCTTGATTTTCTTCTACTTGGGATCATCATGGATGTCTATTCTACTACTTCTAAAGTTATACTGCTTGTGGACTACATACACAGCTGTATCATACCCTTGCTTAAAATTAAAGGATTCCCCTGATTTCATTTGAAACTGACTAAGAGTATGAGCCTCTTGATCTTCTTGAGTTAGGAAAATTGGTTGTCCACTATTGAGACCCATCAGGTTAATGTGGGGGTCCTCTATTGGTTCACTAGATGTGGAGGCTTCTGCATAGTTTTCTTGGAAGGGGGGCCTTATTTTTGGTCTGGACCAACTTTTCCTACACTGGGATTTTGATTTTTTCTAAAGTTCAGATTTCTTGCATTGTTGTTTGGTTTGCCTTCCCATGAATATTTTCTCTCAATAGTTTCCACTCTATCTCCCAGCCCGTCCATGCATTTAATGATTGCATCAAGTTTTTGTTCAAACGCATATGGTTCTTCATTGGAAGTTGTTCTTCTTTCAGATCTAGCTCGATTTCGTTTAGAAATCAGATTGGCTTCAATGCTCACAACTATGCTCTACATATCTTCGAGGCTAGGAGGAGCTCTCTCCCTGAGCCGGTAAGCCATGTCTGAGTCAAATCCATCAGGGAATTTGATCAATGCTAAGTCTGGTGGTGGTCTAAGATTTATTGGAATAGCAAGGTAGGTATTATTAAAATGGAACAATAATATTGGACACTTTCCTGTGGGACTCTCTTCAAGTTCTCATATTTTGTTAAGATGTGTAAAGGGTATTTTTTCTTTTCCCACTTGTTCAGAAAAGTCTGATAAAGGGCATCTGTATTAGCTATTGTGTTTGCAGGGAGTGACCTAAACCAGGCCCTTACATCACCAGTTAAGCTCTGGACAAAAATTTTCATCCTAACATCATCATCATCAATCTCATAGTTTTCAAAATAATCTGTCATCTTCTTGGTGTGTTGTTGAGCAGTGTAAGTGCCAGTACCATCAAAATAGGTAATTTTTCTCTGCTAATCCTATGGCATAGCCCCTGGATTGGCAGGCAACTGTAGGAGAGCATATCAATTTGCCATATTAGCAGGAAAAAGTGGGACAACTGGAAGCACAGGGATAACAGCTGAGATAAGTGTTGTGGATGGAGGAGTGGAAAAGAGGTTTTGGAGTGATAAAGGTGAACTGGAAGAAGCTACAGCAATAGGAAGAAAGGCTTGAGATTTTACTGTAGTAGGTTGAGTTTGAATAGGTTTCTGCTGAGGTGTTTCAAGATTTGAATCAGCAGAACTCTCTTGATTTTCAGGTTTCCTAAGGCTCTTAGGAATCAAATTTTGATTGTCAAAAATCGCTGGAGGATTCGGGTCTAGGTTTGACCTAGTGTAACGAGTTTTCTTCTTTGCAGCCAACTTCTAAAGTATATATTTTGGGTATTTTCTGGGAATATTTGGAGGATACAAGTTTTGACAATATCTTGAAGGAAGCTACTGAAATGTAGGAGGAGTTGGGCTTTCCTTCAGGTAGGTTTGAAACAAGGATGGCCAAACAAATCTGTGCGACAGATGTTTAAAATATAAAGCTAAACTAGAGTTAGTATTATGAAACCAGCTCAAGAAAAGATAGAAAAGATAGATCAACGCCTTAGAATTCAGCCTCTTTGAGGGGGAAACCTCCTTTACATTACATAAATGAACAATTCTTGGATGATTCAAATGAAAATACCTCCTCTCTATATATAGGAGTCTAAGGGGTCATAACGTAATCAGAGCCTACATAACAATAAGAATGTAAGGGCACAATAATAACAGTAGTGGGCTTCTATGGGGCACAATAGTAACAATATGGGCACTACATGGGTACATCAATATAATAAGTGGGTTGTACTAATAACAATAAGAGGTTACACTAGTAGTATAGGAGCCTAACAGTTAGATTGAAGTAGCTTTTATTTACTCATGTGATTGCATGGCAAAAACAGTTTCAAAGGCTGCCTGGCTAACTTCAGGCTCCATCTGTAGATTTAGAAACTAGACAGTAGTAACAGACATTCATTCAGGTCCCCAGTGGAGTCACCAATGATGTTATCGCTCAGGTTGTTCCCCAAAACTTGTGAGAAAAGGGAATACGGCCGAGGTAACCACTAACCAATCTTTTAGATGCAACTTCTAGCCAAACTGCATCCAGAGAGGGCTCTCTCTTTATAATTTAACTTTGTTTTTTGAAGTATTTTATGCTAGTTATGATGCGTAGGGTTTTGTTTTAAGTTTGTTTAGATGGTGATTTTAAACAGAACTGGGATGCAAGCCTAAAACAGTTTATTCCATTGGGCAAATGGAGTCTATGAAGATGGAATGCTGAGTGTGTTTCCCTAATAAAGGGCAATACTACAGAGCAAGATAATCAATTTTGGAACAATTTTAAAATCTAGAAATTGATGGAATGTAAGCCAATGGATGAAGGGCAGTTAAGAATCCTTCATCATGATGGCAGAGGGAAAGTGCATGAATATTATCAAGGAGCAGTAAAGAATTCCTTAGCAATTTTCAAAGTGAAAGAATCCGTAGAAACAGAAGCATCTAAGAATTCTTGTTTATCCTAATTCTGAAGAAAGCATAAATAACAACAGGATTGAACACATAGTGTATTTAAACAAGTTCTAGGCTATTCTTTTTCCATGTTACTAAGATTATGAAACATATATGAAATTTGTAAACACAAAACACAGTTTAGAACAACTTATTGATCCATAGAAAGACACGGGAATTCTATAGCAGAGCCCAGAACATCAAATCCAAATTCATACGGTCCAGCAACAGTGCACTTCAACAGCCTTTGTATTAAAAAATCTCAGAGCTACAGCATGGTTAAAATAGGAAAGTCACCAACCCCGAATACATTTCTTGGGGAGGTATTTATACAAAAGAGAGTTACAAAATATCTTGTGGATAAGATATGAAGCAATGACTTCCTTCACCTACTCTGACAAGGGAAAAAATGTAGGAGTAATTGTTGTTGTGCTGGCTGCTTTAACTAATAAGATATTTTTGACCTTTTAATTCAGGAAGTCGGCTGGTAGCTGTGTCTTTACTTTGCATTCATATGTTGTTGTCCTGATCCTTTCAACTACTCTTGATTTCGCTTTAACGTGTCCTAGTCTTCGCTTGACCTCCTTACTCTATTGTTTTCATCTTTATTATATCTGCCACGTGTCTTGTTATTTGACCAAATGTAGATAAACAGAAAAACCCAAATTACCTTGGTAAAATTTCCAGCATGCTCTGCCACCATTGGTCTATTGGAAACTGATGTCTTTGTATTTTTACAAGTGTTTCATCAACCTCAGTATACCTATAGAAGTTGGGCTTGACTTCAAAAAGATGATTTATTTCATGTCCAATATAGAACAAATTTTCCAATTTGTCATATAAACTCTGTCCGGAGGGAGGTCCTGTGTCTTCTGAAGTGCTTGATGATGTTGTGATCTGATTTGTCACATATGTGTTCACCCTGTGAGTGTATTGTTGATGTATTAACAGTCTTTGATTGTTGGTTAGTAAACTGGGTAGACCCTTCTGCTGCAAGACTGTAAACTTCTCAGTGAAAGCATTAATATCCATCTGCATTTATTGGCACTTCCTTTCCAAAGTTTGTACAAATTCCTCATTGTTAGCACCTTTTTCACTGTCAAAATGGTGCATGTTCTGTCCACAATCTCCAAAGCTGCTAGTTGTTCTTTAGTATGGGTATTCAAAAAATGGATCAGTCTATTGGCCTGCTCAGGCATGTTTCCCAATGATGCCCGAGCCCTTTGAATTTCCACTTGGGCCCTTTCTATCAATTCTACTTGTTCATGGATTGTTTGAATTGATTGCCATTGGTCAGTGATAAACTAGCCAATTTTGGTCCACAAAACCATTTTGATGTCTGCTAGAGGTTTATGCAAGGTGAGATCCCTTTCCAATGATTTCACCTTGTTCTCTAGGGCCTTTACCTCTCTGGTTTTTTCTGCCACTGTTATCTTTGATTTGTCATAGCTCACCTCTAGTTTGGCCAGTTTTTCTTTTGCCTCTTTAAGCTCTGACATTTGGGCTTCTAGCTCTTTTACTGCTTGCATCATTTCTTCCATCCTCATGCTGGTCTCTGGCCCTGTTGTTTCTGCTGTTGAAGCATATGTGGCTGATGAACCTGTTGTTGATGCTGCTATAGTGGGAGGAATTGCTGCTGTGACTGTGGGGGTAGCAGTGATAACTGTTGGAGCTGTTTCAGGTGGCTAGGAGGTCGACTCTCCCTGCTTGGCTTGCAATGCTTTCTCCAACTCTTGCTCTATTTGAATTAGCCTTTGATTCATCCTCATCAGCAAATCCATTACATCTTCTTCTGCTTTTTCTTGTACAAGTTCTGTTGTTTGTGGATGAATGGTGAGAGGCAGCTTCAATTGCTTCCTAAGTGCAGCAATATCTTCCTCCTTCTTCTTTATCAGTGCTTTGATGCCCTTGGCATCCTTGGGATCATGTCCCAACTTAATAATTATCTCTTCTAGGGTCTTTATTCTATTGTCTTTGGCTAAAGAAGATATATTTTCCAAATCCAATTGGGCAGATGTATTATTTAATGACTCCTTCAATTGGTGGGCCGGCATTGCCTTGTTTACCAATGTAGCATAGACCATTTCACCAGTTTGTTTATGCAATTATATTTGGTCCATTGGGTGTATGTCTTTGGCAAGGACCTCTAGATTGGTCCTTATGTAGTCAACTGCAGACTGTGGTTGTTGAACCTTAGGCTTAAAATGAGTTAAGATCATTTTCTCCTCCTTAATGTCATATGCTGCCATTAATCTTTGTTGTTTAAAGGGTGTCATTTTGAGAAATTGATCATAAAGCTGAATTCTCAATGACTCATTTTGGGCCTTAATCTCCATGAATGTTTGTTTAATATCAGATCATTTTTTACTTTGCGACCTTGAGCAGGAAACTTCCATACCATGCTGCTTCTCCATTTCTTGCTTGTGAGAGCTGGTGGATGTCTATTGGCTGATGGCCCTCTCTCCTCTTGTGCTTTTTGTGATTTCTTCAACAATGTCCTCTTCAGGTAGAGGATCTACCCTTTGTCTTTTGGCCTCTGGTTGTTCTGTTGATCCACTTGTAGGTGTGGTCTCTTCTCTGTCTCTTTTCTTACTTCTTTCCTCATTAAGAGAAGTCTGCAGTGCTGGTACTTCTAGTGCCTCTGTCTATAGTGAAGGGACTTTACCTTGACTGTGTTCCTTTGAGGTAGTTAGCTGGTCTGCCATTGTTTCTTGCTTTGTAACTACTATCTCCTTGTCCTTTGTTGTCCCTGCTGTTGGTGTAGTCCTTTCTTGGGCAGCTTGTTGTGAAGTTGCAGCAGTTGATGTGCCTTCCCCGGTTTGTTGTGGTACTTTGAATGACACCTGCCCAAAAGAGTCTAAGTCGAGATTTTTTTCCAAATTTTTCATAGTTTGTTCCATTTTCTCTTCCTCAGTTAGCTATTCAACTAGTGTGCCCTCCACCCACTCATCTTGGTTGGCAAATTATTATATTTCAGGGATGTTGTAATGTTCATAGGGTGCCAACCTATATTTAATTCTTCTTGCATTGATAAAGTCATTTGGGTCATAGGGTACCCACCAAAAGCTTCTCTTTAGTCTGAGTGTTTGACCCAATATTCCATCAACATCCTTCCATCCTTCCTTTTTGTTCATGACATAGGGGCCTAACTGGTCTCTCAGTTTCAACTGAGCCTCTTTCTTTGTGCTATGGAAGTGAGTCAAATCTGAATTGATGAATTGCCTGAAATATTCCAAGGCAAACAGTCTCATTGGCACATATCTTGGCAACCTGTAGGGGCACATCTCACAGCCATATATCCTAATAACAGTGTGATTCTAGTAAAAGTACGAGTCACCTATTTTATAATTTTTGGAGAGCTGTAATATTTTTTGCATATCATATGACAGTCTAGGAGGAGGAGTTATCATCAGGAGATAAGAGACTAGGTATAAAAACATATCAATAAACTCACAGTAAGAGTATGGAGAGTTGCGGACTTCATGAAAGATTGAGGTCCAAAAAATCACAGACCTCTTTTCCCCTTTAGGGTCCAATTTTCTAATGGGAATTGGAAACTATCTGGCTGATAATATAAGAACAGATGATAGATATAGGATGAATACTTAAAGACTCCCTCCCTATCTAGATTCAACAATTGGTCATGTATCTTGTTGGCAATGAATTTGGCATAGTTGTATTTGACAGCAGGGGGCTGCCCTGGGGTAAATATAGAAATTAAAACCAATATAGTTTCATCAATATGTTCACTTGTCTTAAACCCTAGAACATAAGATATCATATCAACAAGTAATCTACCCACTTCATTGAAATATGCATAGTGAAAAGCAGGTGGCTCCTTAGGCTGGCAATCTGCTCTCATAAATACTTGGGAAATTCGGGTTATCTCTAAGCTGGAGAGTTTGGGACCTTCATCAAGCAAGAATTTCATAGTAAAAGGAAACTGAAGCTCAGTTGGTTTGGAGTTTAGCATTTGATTTATGGAGTCAGGAGTTATATGAAAGAGGGTAGTTCCAGATGGAGTTTTGACTGCCCTTTGAGTTGGCTCATAGTTCTCACAGCAGAGGTGAATTAGTTCAGGGAAAATATTGACAAAGGGAAGGTAGTATATGGGTAGATTTGATACCCATATGCCATAAACATCATTTTGGCTTAGGTAACTGTTTCTAAGCTCACAGAATGCTTGCAGATGGTTTTGGTAGCCTACCAAGTCTTGGATTTGATCATCTTTATCATCTAAGGGCAGATGTTCCAATTCCTTGTGGGGTGCATTAAGAGGAGTAATATTTAAGGCTACTGGACCTTCCATAGCTCAATTTTGTTGCTTTTAAAATTGGAATTTTTTGGGTCTGTGTAAGCAAAAAGGAAAAACAATAGCTCTATGGATTTTCTCTAGGAATTTCACCGTGAAATTTGTTTGTTGGTTTGCATTTAGCTCAATGGACAGAAATTAGATGGAGAGACAGAACTTGTGGGATTCTTTGGCAAAATGGGCAACAATAGTGGGAAAAAATGCAGTTTTCGGGGTTTCTAAGATAATTTGCAAGGCTTAACGAGTTCAAATTTAGCTCAGTGTGCGGATTTATGGTGAAAATTTGGCAAGACAGCGATTATGGTGGGTATTTGTGAAAGCAACACAGTGTTTTTTCTTCAAATTTTGGGTTCTGTGGGAAATTTTACAGAGAAAACCAACGAAAAACAGGGTTCATGAGTAAATTGGTGTAAATACCTGTTTTAACGGCGGAATGGTCGATTTGCAGGTGACGAGATGAGCCGAGGGGCCGAGCTATGGAGTAAAAACTGTTGGGTGGTGGACTGTATAGTTAAAATGTTGTTTCGGACGTAAATCAACATGCATAGGACGCGTAGAGGAAACAAACACAAATGAGTGAAAATAACATTTTCACCTCTTGTTAACCAAATTTTTGACTTTGGCGGGTTTTGGTGCGCTTTTGTCTAATGATGTCAGCATGACGTAATTTTGTCGTGTAGAGGGGTACGGAAGATGACATGTCAGGTGACGTGGCGCTGACGTGGGCAGATGACAAGGATGTGACATGTCAGACAGACGGGCGACAACGAGGGTGACGTCAGTAGATGACACAAGCATGATGTCAGCAGGGAGGCAGTGGGGTGGTAAGCGGTATTCCCCGCACCGCCTTTGGAGGGAGGTGGTATTGGAGGAGGGGGTTCTGATCACATCGGGCGCTTGACAAGCATCCTCGGTATGGCAGAAATACCGCCCATCCCCTGAATGCTATTGTTCGACACTTCAGGGTTTCCGATATTATCGATAGCTGTTGGATCTGTCCGCGATGATCGAACGGTCGGCGGGTGATGGAGATGGCGGCGGCTTATAACTTGGGGACCCGCTGTAATATTTCACGTTTGTAATGTTTTGTGGGGTGTATTTCATACTTTGGTTAAATGGGGTTTGGGGGTATGATATGCGGGTTCGGCTATTTATTTAGCCAGAAGCTAAAAAAGTCCCGATGGGGTGCGTGGAGGGTTGTTATTGGTCCCGGATGGACCAATAACTCCTGTCAAAAATTTAAAGTATAGCTTATAGTTAGCCAAAGGTTGGGGTATTTAGATGTTTAGGGCTTTTTATGTATTTTTAGATAGTAAGGGAGGGGAAATATTCACATTGGAGCTATATAATAATGTTAGTAGGTTAATATGACTATGTGGAATGGATATGTATGGATAAGGCTAAGTTTATAGAGTGAAAACTTAGGCATGGGGGAAATGAAACGATACCAAGTTATGAAGTTTAGGAAACTTGGCAAAATGGAATAAAAAAATTTTACACAAGAAATGTAGCTTGTTTTTCCTAGGTGAAAACATAGTTTCACTTAGTTTTTTCCATGAATGAAGTGGACTATGGGGAGTGAGTAGATCTCACTATCCTTAGGGGGATGTTAGTAAGTGTTCTTGGAAAAATGAGGAGGGAAATTAGTCATGCTCCATTTATTCTGTAACCACCTTGCCATAGCACCTTGTGATATTTATGAGATGAAACCTATTGCAATAGGACCAAATTGCTCATAAGACTGCTTCTACAACATCAAAACTGCCTACCCAGCATAGTACACCTAACATTTTTTCTTCATTTTCATTGGGTGCATTTGAACTAGCAAACCCTGATTCTTCTCTTTTCTTTTAGCTGCCCTCCTATCTAAGTCTAACCTTATCTCTTCCAGGACTCAGATTAAGCTGTTGAGACCCTTTGCTTCTCTACCTAACTACTTGTCTGCCAAGCTTGAACTGTTTGTACAGACCTTTATTCTCTATTCTAAGACAAGTAAATTCAAACATGATCTAGCCAGGATTAGACTATCTGGCTATTCATCAACTGTGGCAAGAGTCAACCACCTGTACATAGTGAAATTCTACAAAATATGGAACCTTTGTAGCATGGAAAGGATGAACATATTTGGCACTTCTCCAGTCAATCATGAAAAATGAAACCTATTGGTATAGGAAGCTAACACACATGACTAATAATTGTCATCTCTTGCAAAAGTATGTTTAGACACCACAACAATTGTTTTGTACTTTCTATGAATTGGTTTGACATGATGAGCAAGACTATCGAAGTCATGAATTGATGATGGAGCAAACTCCTACATATCGAATGTAAGCACAAAATCGGCCTCAATATCAGGGTGCAGATGCAGCGCGTGGAGGATTTCAAGGTTGTGGGAGAGGAAGAGGAGGAGGGGCTGGCAGAGGTCGCAGACAAATTTATTTGTTATAATTATGGTGAAGTTGGACATTTTGTGCGCGACTGTTAGAATCCAACATATCCATCTTGTCAATATTGCAGATAGTTTGATCATGTGATAGAATATTGCCCAGTACTGATTTCCATGATGCAGGAGAAAAAGACGCAACAAACTACGCAAAACATACATATGATGAGGGAAGAACCTCGCAAAGAGGATCATAGCATCAATATTGTAATGCACAGTGGTATGGCCATAGGAGAAGATAAAGGAAAGCAACCATAGACCGAAGGATGGGTGCACAAGGCTATTGAAAAGGAAGTCAAGTTTGACCTCAACTGGGCTAGAGAAATCTTTGTGGAAGTTAAGAAGAACCTTGTTGAAGCTTCTACGTGATGCAGTCAAGAAAAATCAACCGGAAACAGTGAAATGTAGGATGTGGATCCTTCGCTATTAGCCATTTTTATGATAAATTGTGTGAAGTTGTTAAGAGATAAGAAGGCAATGGAAGGGATCGAGGAGCTAATTGAAAATTGTATGGGAAAAATAAGATTCCTTCATAACAACACGTTTTGAGGAAATTGGGTAAACATAGGAAGCGAATGGGTGCGAGATGAGGTTGACCGTGCAGATTGGAGAATATGAAATGGATCAAGTCATCCTGGATTTGGGTTCTGATGCAAATGTACTATCTAAAAAGACATGCGAAAGGATGGGGAGACATGCACTACAATGGCGTCCTATACAGCTACGCATGACCAATCAGCAGATTATCATTCCTATGGGGAGTCTATATGGGGTAACAGTAGACATTGAAGGAGCAAGTGCTCTGGCCGATTTTGAAGTAATTGAAATAGTGGATGACAACAATCAATACCCTATGCTACTAGGAATTGATTGGACCTTTGACATGGATGCATTAATTAATCTGAAGAAGTGAAAAATGACATTTGAGGAGAAGGCGTTGCGACTTATTGTACCACTAAATCCTACGGAGGGAGCATGCTACATTGAACCAGTCCGCGAATATGTGGAGGACGATGACTTGGATCAAATATACAAGATAACTACATGCGATGAAGATTGGATAAATCCCACTGCATATGGGTGAATCATGTGGGATAGATATAAGTCATGTATGTTAGATTCAAATGAAGAACTTGAGGACTTGTAGAATAGGTTGCATGAAGTGTCCACGCTACATTGCAATATGCAAAAAAAATATTTGTGGTATGTATCCATAGAGGTAAGGAATCTCCCACATTATGATGGCTTAAATGATGTTAATTTATTTTTGGATGAGTTTGAAAGGGAGGTGCCCAAAGAGCATCATTTCCAAGTGCTCGAGTTGGCACTGTGCACTACGCCTACCCATTGGTGGGGTATGCATAAGGATAGCTTTGTTGACTGGAAGGAATATGAGTGAATGATGAAGCTAAGGTTTGGATACACTAATACCTGTATAACTAAAAAATACAGTGGAAAGTAAACGGTGGACTAAAGCATGGGGCAAAGAGCCATAACAGGAATGGGTGCATATCTTTTGTCACACCTTAGATACTATTCCAATGAAATGGTACATGGAAACAGAGCTATGCCATGGGACAACCGAATGGGATATCTTGAGAGAAATTTTCTTGTTAACTTTCAGTTTTGAGGATGGGTTTGAGTGCATTAATGAAGTGCTCCAGGAAAGTAAGGTTGTATCTTTAGAACACCTGAAGAGTCGGTAGAATGGGTTCAACCAGACTGGAGTACCTAGTTGTGCCATGCGCTAGAGTGCTACAATGTGACTACAGAAGAAGAAGAAGAATATCTGCGAAAAATTAACATTCCAGAGACCGAAGGACAGCGTGAGGTCGAAGGTCCTAAAGCAGCAAACCCTAATATATCAAAATCTTTGAAGACCAGGCAAGTAAACATTGGGTCCAACACGCAGCCTATGTTTGAAAAGATAGGCGATTATTGGTATGAAGATACAGTTGATAAAGTTGTGGAGCTACTGTGCAAATATCGGGACTTGTTTCCTACCAAGTTCTCAGACCTGAAAGGAATAGTAGGGGATCTAGGAGTAACGAAGATAACCTTAAAGCCCAATGTGAAGCCCGTGAAACATAGACCTTACAGTCTAAATCTGAACTATATGGAAAAGGTGCGCAAATAGCTAGACAAAATGCTGGAAGCTGGAATTATTGAGCTAGTAGAAGAATCTGATTGGGTGAGCCCTATGGTTGTTCAAGAGAAGAAGCAGTAAGGTGAAATCAAGATATGCGTATATATGAGAAAGCTTAATGATGCGTGCATTCATGACCCATTTCCAACCCCATTTACAGATAAATTTTTGGAAAATGTGGGAGGACAAGACGCTTATTCATTCATTGATGGGTTCTCAGCGTACCATCAGATTAAGATCGCACTGGAGGATCGTAGCAAGATGACCTTTGCAAGAGAGTGGGGATGCTTCCAGTACACAGTGATGCCATTCGGACTGAAAAATGCACCTACGATATTTTCAAGGCTTCTAATTGTAGTGTTCAAAGAATTCATCTATAAATTTTGGGAAGCATATTTTGATGATTGGTGTGTGTTTGGATTGGTAAAGCGCCACGTTGCAAGTTTGCGCCTTATGTTGGATACTTGTCGCGAATGCAAAATTGCTTTCAACTTGAAGAAATGTATCTTTTTCATGTCTTATGGGATATTGCTAGGCCATGTGGTATGTAAGCAAGGACTAATGGTAGACCCTGTGAAGGTAGCAGTGATTGTCAATTTAGAAGCTCCAAAGAATGTAACTAGTTGTGCGCAACATTGGGCCACACTGGATATTATAGAAATTTTATCAAGGCTTATGCATAAATAACTGCACCGATGGTGAAACTACTGAAGAAGGACACAACTTTCTGCTGGGATAAAGAGTGTCAGCACAGTCTGGATGTGTCAAAGGAAAAGATGGTGGCTGCGCCCATTTTGGTGTTTCTAGACTGGAAGAAAGAATTTCATGCACATGTGGATGCTTCTTATATTGCATTGGGTGCGGTATTGACCCAGCCAAGCGAAGGTGATATAGATCACCCTATAGCCTTCTTGAGAAGGAAACTGTAAAAGGCTGAGAAGAACTATTCAACTACAAAGCGCGAAGGATTGGCAATGGTCTACGCGCTGCAGAAATTTCGACACTACATATTAGGTGCACATTTCAGAATGTATACAGATCACTCCACTCTCAAGTACCTGGCCAACAAGCCTATGTTGGGGGTGAAGATCTGTAGGTGTTTATTGTTATTTCATGAATATGATTTTGAAGTGATTGTAAAGCCTAGACGATTGAATGCGGGACCAAATCATCTATCCATAATTGAGACATGGGAAGAACCTACTAGTTTGGAGGAAGGGTTGTCAAATGCGTATCTCTTCATTGTATGCGTTGCAGATGATCATTTTGTTGATATAATCTAGTTTTGACTACTGGAATAGCCCTGGAAGGATACTCTACACAGTATAAAAAGGAGTCAGTGGTCCGCGCAGCTGACTTTTCTATGATTGCGGGACACTTATATGAGATGGGCACTGATCAAATTCTACGTCGATATGTTCCTGAGTTCAAATTCTCTAGCATCCTCATCGAAGCACATGGAGGAGTGGCGGAAGGACACTATGTAGGTAGAGAAACCACATAGAAGATTATGCATGTAGGATTATGGTGGCCGAAGGTGCATAAGGATTCTAAGGCATATTATAGGGCATGTGATGCATGTCAGAGGACAGGAAAACCATCACGAAGGGACAAATTGTCCTCAAATCCCCAGATTTCATTACAAGTGTTTGAAAAATGGGTGATTGACTTTGTGGGTCCACATATGGCCACCAAGGAAAAAGACGCTCACGCGGTACATTATTACTACGATGGAGTATTTGACAAGATGGGCAGAAGCATAATTGATTAAGGATTGTAGTGATGCTAGAGCCGCGAAGTTCCTGTTTGAATATGTCTTGACAAGGTTTGGGTGTCCTAAGATATTAATGAGTGATAGGGATATGCACTTTCTCAATGAAACTATTGTCGCGATGCTTGAAGAATTTTAGGTTTATCATCAAAAGTGTATGCCCTATAACCCTCAGTAAAATGGTACGGTTGCAGCATTCAATAAAATTCTGGAAAATGCATTGACAAAGGTCTGCAATGCGTAGAGGAATGATTCAGATGTGCGCATACCAACAGTCCTATGGGAATATAGGACAACATCTAAGAAATTTATAGGACAAACCCCATTCAGGCTAGTCTATGGGATAAAGGTTGTGATGCCCATGGAGTATATTGTGTCAAGTTTGCAAATTGCAGCATTGACTGATATGGCATATTGCAAGACTATTGAGGAATGCCTTGTGTAGTTGCTAGAATTAGAAGAAGATAGGTTTCTCGCAGGATTTCACCAACAGGTGTCGAAGGAGTGTCAGAAGGCCTTGCATGATCGACATATTAAGTTGTACACCTTCAAGATGAATGATCTAGTGCTACTATACGATAGCAAGCTCACGAAGTTCCCTGGGAAGTTTCAAATTCACTGGTTAGGACCCTATGTAGTCAAGGAAATTAGAAAGGGTGGTGCAATTCATCTCGCAAAGATGAATGGGGAATTATTTATGGGTTGTCAATGGGAGCCAACTGAAGTTATATCAAGGGGACCCTGCCCCTGCATAATGACTACATGATGGCAAGAGAGTCTTAGTACTCTAGGCAGCTACAAGGAAGTACAGGACTATACTGCCTAAATACTAGGAAAACGAAGTAAGGGGGATACATGAGGGAAGTCAGAAGTGTGCCAAGAGAAGTCGTGCCAAGAGAGTTGTGCCATGGACGATGGTGCCATGCAAATGAGTCTAAAAATAGTTGTTGGATGCACTGTAGCTGATTGGATGGCGAAAACCACGTTAGGAGGAGCAGGTAGGTTGGTTGTCGCAATCAGAGAATCAAAGGATGAGTTCGGCCACGTAACATTTGAATTCCAAATGAATATCTCTGAGCTCGAGTTGAAATTACAACCAACCACTCCGCCTGAAGTTTGGGAGAAGCATGGAGAAACCATGAGGGAGAGCATGGCCACTTTGGATGCAATAGTCACAGGTTGCACACTAATCTTCGAACATGCTATGGAACTATGGATGATTCTGTAGGAGGACCTTGTTGTACAGTTCAACAACCCCCGTTTTAATATATTATAAATTTCCTATGAAATTTATTATATTAAATTAGGGACCCTTTAGTTTTAAAAAAATCCTTTGATTTTATTTCTTAAAAAATAAAAAACAAAAACAAACAAACAAAATCAACAAAACAGAAAAAATGTTAATAAAATCTTATAATCAAAGTTTAATACTTATGTTTTTTAATTAAAACCCAAGTATTAAACCTTGACTATCAAAAAACCAAATTTTAAATAGCCCCCGAGACCAAAACTATATTAAGGCTTTAAAAAACCTTAAGTATTAAATAATATGGGTTATTTAGTTTGAATCGGAGTTCTTAATTCATGAATAAATAGTGAATAAATAGTGAATAAATAGTGAATTTATCTTTTTCAGATTTCTTATTACATGTTATTTAAAGAATAATGTTACATGTATTCATTTCTGATCATGCTGCCGTTGATATTTTTAAATACATGTTCAGCAATTTGCTTTGATACTCTGAATGTGATATGAGTTATACACATTATTTTGATTAATTATTTAATCAAAGTAATCATCTTGAAATATTTTCATTTCCATTGGTGTTTGAGCAATCTATATTGTCATTTACTAAGGAAAATCATTATACATCGCATCTAGATAAATGCTAAACAATCCCAGGTTATAGAGTAGATTAATGCATATGCTTTCCTATTTAATTCATTATCACAAAAACATCTATTTCACTTCACTATAAGCATTACACACCCATTCAACAACCTTTCATTGGGAAATTGATCCCATTATCCCCAGTTGGAGCCACTACCTAAACGGAAAAGGATTTGTCTTAAGGTATGGACCGGGTGGTTTTTCCCCTTGTGTTGAAGCAGCGATTTTTGAGGCCTCAATACTTTTTGGCACTAGAAGGAGGGCATGCAGACTATGAATGGAAAGTAAGTCCAATACAAAAACAAAAGGCCATTCCAAGAGTCATTCTCCCTCCAAATCTCCTACAACTTCCAGATCCCCTCTAGAATCTCCCACTTTTAGATCAGGAGTTGTAGAATCACCTCCCAAGTCTCCTACAATACTTCCTGAGGTAATCCATGTGGATTATACTTTGGAATCACCAGAAATTACAGCTTTGATAAAGAAATTGGAAGACGTATCCATTTCAGTAGAAAACCCTAAATCATCCAAAGATTCTGAAGGAAGAATAACTTGTATTTTTCAAAGAATTGGTGCTTTAACTCGGTCCCAAAGTGAAAAACTTGGCATCTCGCCATTTGAATTTCCACTTCAATCCTACTGAACAAAAACTGCTATATCAAATTCCTAAACATCTACTAGTGATATTACCTCATTCTCTCATTCACCAACATCTCCATTTCTTTCTTTTTCATTTCCTTTATCTCTACCATTCACTTCATCTATTTCCATTTCCTTTACACAAACAACTAGTGTTGCCTCAAGCAGTAATATCATAGCTACCAGTTCTTCTTTCATCACATCCACCTCCCCAACTATTATAATGGCAGCTATACCATGGTCCCTCCAGGAGTTGTTCAAATGCCAACACCACTTCATCCTCTACCAAAACATTTCGCAAGATGGCTTCCCAAATTCAATCCTAATGATGGGTTACCTACTGAACAACACATTCATAATTATATGTTGGCCATCAATCTCAATGAGGTAGATGAAGAAGACGTTGTTGTTAGATTATTCCCGTACACTCTTACAGGATCAACAGGGTCTTGGTACTTTTCATTACCAACCAATTCTATTACTAGTTGGGATATTTTTGAAGAACAATTTTTTACTAAATTTGGCGATGATCACTCAACCGCATCCCTTATCAATGACCTTTCCAACTTAAAAATGAATTCAGGAGAAAAGATAAAAGATTTCAATTCCAGATTTAACAAATTGATAAATAAAATCCCATCTACTTCTAGACCTGGTATCGATGTGCAAATTGAATGGTATATTTCATCTCTTCCTTCTAACATAGAATTTTTCGTAGATATAGCTAATAAAAATACCTTGGTAAATAACATGAAAGAGGCTTTGTCTGTAGAGAAAGGGATAAATTCACTAGAAAAGAAAAAAGATCAGGAAGACAGAAAATTAAAAAGAGTTACATTTAAGGATCAAGCTAAAAGAAAGCACCTAAAGGTCCCTTTGATCTTGAAGGATTACGACAAGTCTTTAAAAACTTTATCTAACGAGATGGTAGAGATAAAAAAACAAGTAGTTGAATCCTCTTCCAAAAAACCTTTTAATCCATTCAGAAGAAATCAACCACCTAATCCACAACCTCCAAACACATTCTCTAATGCAGAAATTGATGATGAAGATGAGGAAGAAGTAACATTTTTTGCTGATGAATCCCAAGATGAACAAATAGTTGAGTTAAATTGAATGTGGGATTTTATTCTTCCTATTTCCGATAGTGAAAATGAATATGAAGCATTTTTTTCGTGCGCGTTCTGATCTGGAGCTCCTGCGCCCCTGCTTCCTCGTCCCTTGCAGTCCTCCGCAGGCCTCTTGCCTGGCAAGCCCTGCTGTTGGGCACCCAACCTCCACTCCCGGCTTCCCCACAATTGGGCTTTGCCCCCCTCCTTCGGCCATTGCTTCTGCTGGCACAACATTAGCATTTTGTGATCGCAAAGGAGTGTAGCCACCACCATGAGTGCGCTAGAGGGTGGGGAGCCCTTGCCCACGCCGCCTATCTCTTCAGAAGAAGCTTTCAGAAGATTTCTTTTGTAGAAAGGGAAGAAATGTTTCACTCCAGAAGTCCCGAAATTCATCAAAAGGCTGGAAGAAATTCTTGGGATTGCCCTACCAGAAGACCAACCGATAAAAATCGCCCTAGCCCTGGTCGGCAGAGGGTTGGTAGGACAATTTATGGGACGCTGGCCATCAACAAAAACAACAGATGACTAGATCCAACGCAACTGGAGGCCCCAGCTGGAAGACAATGTGATCTGTTATGCTGTTGGGAGAGGGTATTTCATTTTGGAGTTCACCTCCAAAGAAGATCGAGATTTGGTTTTCAGAAACGGTCCGTATTTTATGGGAAATTAGGGTCTGTATCTTAATAAGTGGACCCCCGACTTCGATCCCTCAATCGATTCCCATAAAGAGGTCCCAGTCTGGGTCCGACTTCCCAATCTTCTGATCCATTGTTGTAGCTATCACACCTCGCAGAAGATTAGAAATGGTCTCGGCCATTCAATTGACAAAGCAGACAACAAGGGCCAATATACCTACACAAGAATTTGTGTGGAAGTCGATCTGGAAGTTGGACTACCCGAATCAGTAAAACTTACAGTCGGAGAATGGCATCACTATCAAAAACTGGATTACGAGCAATTTTCATTCAAATGCAAAACCTGTCACGAACATGGGCACTTCCAAAGAAACTGCCCAAAAGCACCAACGGGGGGGACAAAGTTGATGAATAAGGATGGGAAGAAATCAAAAAGGGCAAAGCAATCCCAAAACTAACTGAGAAGAAAATTCAGGGCCATTGGTGAAGCCCCAGCCAAAACCAAAAGCTAAAGAAGTTCCTAAAGAGGGTTCTTCCTCTGGGGAGAAGATAGATGCCATTGGGATCCAAGAGGAACTAGAAGACCCGTCGAAGAAAGTGAAAGAAGCTGAAGCAAAGTCATCTCTTCCTCCATCAGAGGATGAACAAGGGGAAAAATAAGAAAATAAGGAGCACATCAATCTGGGCTCCGATTCTGAGGGATATTCGGAAGATGGAGTCTCAGATTCAGACAACTCGCAAGTCACTCCTATCAAGTCAGTCAGGGGCCGAAAGTCCAAGAAGAAACAGAGAGAGGAGAAAACTTATTTGGATGTCCTCCAAGGCTCTCAGAAAACTCTCAAAGGAATGATGAATACCAGATCTAGGCGCAAGCATTGTAAGGCTCCAAAAGGAGCCACAACCTCCCAAGCTAGTAAATAATGAAATACGTCTCCTGGAATTGCAGAGGATTAGGCAGCAAGTTGAAAGAAGAAGCTCTGAAAGACATTGTGAGGATTTACTCACTTGAAATCCTTCTCATCCAGGAGACAAAATTAAAGGACCTTCTACTCCTCCAAGCAAGCAAAGTTTTCTGGAATAAAGGCCAAGGGAGAGCAGTCAGCGCCAGAGGCGCCTCTGGAGGGATTGCCTACTTTTGGGACAGCTCCAAATATGATCTGATTCATGAAGAATGTTACCCTCATTGGCTACTCACTAAGTTCCTCCATAAAGATTCTGGCCACCAAGTAAGTATGTTCAATCTTTATGCTCTGGTTTTACCCTCTTAAAAAAAAATAAAAATAACAAATAAAAATAAATATATATATATATATATATAGATATATAGATATAAATAAATAAATAAATAATTGTTGGGACTCGCTCCAGTCCTATCTTTTCTTGCACAATCCAGAAAATATTATTATTGCAGGTGATCTGAATGTTACGCTAGCTACAGAAGAGAAAAAGGGGGGCTCGCTGGTCAAGGACCCAGCTATAGAATGGGTTGAAGACCTCATTCTAGCTTGGGATTTGGAGGATATCAAGCCCACATCTGGGAAATTCACCTGGTCAAACAAAAGGTTAGGCCCAGGCCACATTACTGCTCGTCTGGACAAATTTCTGGTCCAATCCTCCTTCTTGACTTATGGTCTAATGGCCACCTCTAAAATTCTGCCGAACTACACATCTGACCATAAATCCATTCTGCTTGAGCTCTCCTTGGATGGAAATCTTGGCCCCATTCCATTTATATTTAGTTCTTTGTCGATTCATCAAGAAGGATTCCAAGAGGTGGTCTCCAAGGCCGTGAACCGGCAAGTTCAAGGATCCCCTTTCTTTGTGTGGGAAGAAAAAAGAGGAGACTCAAAAGGGAGCTCAAGGTGTGGGCTAAAAGGTTGAAAAAACCCACCGCCAAAAGAAAGGAGATGCATGACAGTTTAGCAGGCCACCAATTAACAATGGAGAATTCCGATGTAACACAAATCCTTCTTCAAAAAGAAGTAGAGCTACAAAAAGATCTCCATAGAGAAAGTAGGGATGAAGAAGAGTTCTGGAGACAGAAGTCCAAAAATCTTTGGTTACAGATTGGAGACAAAAATACAAGCTACTTCCATAAGCAAGCTGAAGCATGAAAGCACTTCAAAACAGTAAATGAAATTCACTACTAAAACACTATGGTTAAATATTCCGATGGCATAAAGCGAGCAGCCCTCTCCTTCTTCAAAGATCTTTATGCTGCCCCAGAAGACCTTCCTATCGATCCTCATGCCTTTCTGATTGATCTTATTCCTCACTGTGTTCAAGATTCTGACGATATCATGCTGATTACTCCGATCAATATGAATGAGATTAAGAATGCTCTGGATTGCATGGACCTAGACAAAGCCCCGGGCCCTGATGGGTTCACAGCAAGGTTATATCTGACTTGCTGGCCCACAATTAAAAAAGACCTTCTGAGAATTATTTTTAAATCTCAGACCTGTACCAAGATTGGAGGCAGCACCAACTCGGCCTTTCTTGCATTTATTCTGAAAGACAAAGGTGCCACCGATTTTAGCAAATTAAAACCCATTTCTTTGTGTAATACAAGTTATAAGCTGATTACAAAAATAATAGCCAACCGTCTTAAGAAAATTTTGTCGGTCATCATCCTGAAAACCAAGGAGGATTCATAAAAGGGAGAAAGATTCTTGACAATATTGTGTTAATGCAAGAAGCAATTCATTCAAGCTGTCATTGAAAAGAGAAAGGCATGGTAATTAAGCTAGATTTGACAAATGCCTTTAACGGGGTGAGACATGATTTCCTATTCTTTGTGATGGGGAAATTTGGCTTCTCAAAAGCTCTTATAACTTGGGTGAAAGCCTGCATTGCCTCCCCTTGGAGAGCGCCTCTGGTTAATGGTCGTTCAACCGAATTCTTCCAGGCCCCGAGGGGGCTAAGACAAGGTTGCCCTTTGTCCCCACTTCTTTACGCCATTCAAGCTTCGATGCTCAGCTTCCAGCTAGACTACTGTCAACAGATCCAATCTCTACCATGCCTGAGAATGGCTCAAAATGTTAAAGACATAAATCACGCCCAGTTTGCTGGTGATACTTTATTACTAGGAGGAGCTAGTATAAATTCTACTAAAACCTTCAAGAAAGAGCTGGACATTTATAAGGAGGTTTCAGGCAGCAAGATTAACTATCTAAAAAGCATGATCTTTGGCTAGAACAGTTCGACCAAGGATTTGACAAACATAGCAAGGCTTTTAGAAATGGAAAGAAACCTGACCTGGGAGTCATTTAAGTATCTTGGGATCCCAATCTTCAAATCAAATCCTAAGGTAGCTCACTGGATGCCCCTGCCAGACAAGCTAAAACTCAGAATACAAGCTTGGGGAGCCTCATGGTTGAATAATGTTGGGAAGGTAATCCTAATGAAATATGTTCTCATAAGTCTCCCGGTTTATCAGAATTCCATTCTTCTAGCCCCTAAAACCTTTATCAGTAAAGTGGACGATCTCCTTAGAATATTTCTGTGGGAGAGAGGGAAAAATAACGAAAGAAGGCTTCATTTAGTAAATTGGGACATTATTAAGAAGCCATTATTGGAAGGAGATCTACAAATGCAGGATCTGGTAGCCCAAAATCTTGCTCTAGGCTCCAAGCTCCTTTGGATCATTGTCTTGGGGAATCCTAGTTGGAGCAAGAGAGTTCTGTGGAAAAAATATTTTCATGGGCAGCATTCGAGGTGTTTGGACCAGCCTCCTAGAATATCCAAAGGATCTCCAATTTTGAAACTCTGTCTCACAACTATGAAACATTTCAGTCATAAGCTTTATTGGAAACCAGGTAATGGGAAAAAAATAAAAATATGGGAAGACTTGACTCTTGGAGATCATCCCTTGAATCAGATGGCAGATCTGGAAAATATCAAAGTTTGGCTTCAGGCCAGCAATCTGGAAACCCTTTGGGACATCTCCAAATGGACAATTGATGCAGAAAGTATTTGGGATGGTTGGAATTTGGGGGAGGTCCCTCATTGGCTGGATGGTGAAGCCAAGTTATTATTGGATCTGCTCCAAGGAAAATCTCCCCTAAAGGCCTCCTCTAAGGACAAAAGAGGGTGGGGTTCTCTTTTAGGCTCTTACTCAACAGCAGAAGGTTACAAAAGTTTGATGGTTGTCCCTAGCATCACCCCAGAGCCAACTCAATGGAAATTTATTTCGCCTTTTCCTGCTCTCCCCAAAAATTGACTTCTTTTGCTGGACTGTGGCGCATAAAAGTATCCTCACTGGAGATAACCTGAGGAAGCATGGAATGGCAGGTCCCTCCAGATGCCCTCTTTTTGTTTCGAATGAAGAAACGTCTAATCACCCTCTCTTATTGTGCCCCTTTTCTCAGGAAGTTTGGAGGGGTGTCCTGAGGTTAGGACCTGACAATATAGAGCTTCCAGGAAATATTCAGGACCTTCTTCGAAACTGGGCCAAGTTATCCCCCTTCTGTCTCTCCAATAAAAACCTTTTCAAGACTGGTTGGATGTGGATTCCCAAATTCACATCCTGGAAACTGTGGCTAGAGAGGAACAACAGAATTTTTATGGAGGAGAGCTGCAACCAGGTCAGAATTATCACTAAGATCAAAGCCCTGTTGGGGGAGGCTTTAGAAACCAAACCCACCACAAGAAATGGCAAGACTCTGGATAGCAAGGAAGATCAATGGTTAAAAGAGATTGTTCCTAATCATCAGAATAGACCCATTCCTCCCGCTAAAGCCTCTTCTCACTGGGAAATCCGTCTGGAAGAACAAGAATTCATCAAATGGAGATCTGCTTTGGATGACCACTGCCTTTTCTTCAATGGGGCCTCTAAAGGCAACCTAGGAAAGGCGAGTGGAGGTGGAGTTATCTTAAGCCCAGATGGCTCAATTGAGTTGCACTTTTCTTGGGGTTTGGGGCATGAAACAAACAAGAGAGCGAAGGCTCTAGCTCTATGGCAAGGTCTAAATCTGGCTTTTAAGAGGAACCTCCTCTCCATCTCAGTCTTTGGAGACTCCAGAATAATTATTCAAGCTATGAACTCTCAAAAGATCCCTTCTCAGGTGCAGTTAGCCCCCATCCTCAAAAAAATTAGACTAGTGTTGCCCAAGTTTCAAAAATCTCCTTCTATCATGTACTGAGAAAGTTAAACTCACAGGCGGATCTTGTAGCCAAGCTAGCCTCTATCCGGAGTAGGGGATCCTTGTTATTCAATGAGGTTGAATTGGGCTGCAGCATTCCTTAATTCTGGAGATTTCTGGGCCTCTATATTTCGCTATCCAAAGCTTCGATTTCGATCCTTTTGAGTTGCCTACTGTTAAGCGGCTCGGGCCTCCTAACAAATATTGCATTTCATGTCTTTAGCCTCCGCCCCCATCGGAATTTCCAACCAAAGCAATATCCATTAACCATTGCGATATGCGATGCGTGATGTGAGCCTGGACCCGACCTTACATTTATTTTAGTCTATTTCCATTTCGCCTCCACCCCATCGCAATTCCCAACCAAAGCAATAACCATTCGCCTTTGCGATCTACGATGCGCAATGAGAGCCCGGACCCAACCATTCATATGTTTCAGTCTATTGCCTTTTCGCATTCGGCCCCCATCACGTACCTTTGCGATGGGCCTACCCCCCACCTCTCTCCAGATTTCCGATTTGAACCCGGACCCGATATCATTTATCGTTTTTCTGCCCGCATTTATAGAGTTTCAGATCCGCTATTCATTGTTTTCCGATCTTGGAATTCTTGATCACAACATAGCAATCTGCCAGGAAATTCAAATAGAAAATGCAGCGATTCATGGATTGATCCGGCCCTCCTTCAATCCTCTATCTACAGCCACAATGTAAATTTCAGCAGGCTTTTCAAAAACCAACTCTACTGTCCCTACTGACTGTAACCAAGATCTACAGTGTATCAGTGTTTAAGTCCTCGACAGCTGTTTTTCTGATTTTCAAATAAAAAATAATCGTTTTTGTCAAAAAAAAGAAAATGAATATGAAGCATTAACTAGTAGCACAAGAAGCAAAAGTCTAGTTGATCATCTACAACCAATTCAAAAATAGAAACTGTCAACTTCCACTGCTAAAGATAAAGTTGTTGTTAAAAATCCACTTCCACTTCTCCCTAAGGAATTCCATCTTCATCCAATTCTCCATCTTCACTCAGAACCTTAGTAGTTTTAGATACTGTTGAGTACAATATAGTTGAGGATATGAAGAAAATAAAAGCAAATGTTTCCCTTTATGAACTCACTAAACTCAAACAACAGCAGAAATTTTTACTAAAATAATTGAATGCAGTACCTGCTTCTCCTCTTCCTACTACTGTGGTATCCAAAGCTTCTAACGGAATGGGTAAACCTCCTGGTCATCCATTATTCGATTCCTATGATGTTATTCTGATAGGTGACAAGTCTAACTCACATACTCCTCATTTTCTTTTGACTTTGAAATATTTAATAAAAATGTGCATAACTGCTTGGTAGATTTAGGGGTTTCTTCGAATATCATGTTGTATTCAATTTGTCTGAAATTAAACATGTCACCCCAGAAAACTCCAATTCACATTGTGCAACTCAATAGGAAAAAATTTGAAGTCATAGGAGAAATGAATTCAGTTCTTACTAGATTATCTTCAAATCCTAAAGTTCGTCAAATAATTGATATACTTGTTGCTGATATCCCAGATTTCTATGGTTTAATTCTTAGTAGAGACCGGTCAGAAAAACTACATGATTATTTTGCCACTGATTGGTCTCACTTATGGCTCCCATTTAACGGAAAGCTGAATCAAATCAGAATCAACCGAGAAAAACATGAGACATTCAGTAACATATTTTGAAGGTGAAAATGAGGCGGTATCATTTAATAACAACATTCTTGGAAACTACTCTACTGAATCATTTGTTGATAATTTTAAAGCACAAACGTCACCATTTCTGAGTAATTCTGTAACTTCTCAAATTGAAAATTTTTCATAGACAAACTTTTCTAGATGTGTAAATATGCTAGAAAAACCATTAGTTAATTCTTTATTCTAGACGTTGTGTTTTAATGGGTCGAAATCAAGCGATGGTGCAGGAGCAGGTTGCATATGGATTAATCCTGAAGGTGTGAAGACAATGATGACTTGCATATTAGAATTTGAATGCACAAACAATATTGCAGAATATGAAGCATTAGTCCAAGGTATGTACAAAGCAATTAGCCTTGATGTTAAATACCTTCAAGTTTATGGAGATTCAGAAATTGTACTTAAACAAGTAAGAAACATGATGCATTGTATCTCTACACACTTTAAGCATTACTAGCCTTTGGTTCAATATCTCACTTCACATTTTTTAGCGTTTAACATTTCTATTATTCCTAGAATTCAAAATGCCAGCGTTGACCTTCTTGCTAACATTGCATCAAAACTAATCCCATATGAAGATTACAGTCCCAATAGATTTTTTGTAAAATTAATCTTTAGGCCATCCATTCCCGATAATATCACCAATTGGTGGGTATTTAATGATGATGAAAACATTTTAAGCTTCTTAACTTGTGAAAAATCATACGATGACCAAATAATTGATGAAGATGAACACGACAATTAAGTAAAATAGAAAATTGAGGATAATCCCATACCCAAATTTGTAGTTAAACTTGAAGATCTCTATGATTTAAAAGAGTTACTAATTAAAAACTATAGAGTTCAACTTTGAGATCTGAATTAATAAATCTTCGGACAGATCTTAAACCTCAGAACATCAATTTAGGGCTTGGTCTCTTGTCTGAAGAAAGATTATCCTTCATCCTTTTGTTAAAAAAATATAAGGATGTATTTGCTTGGAGTTATGAAGATCTCAAAACATTTGACACTTCCATCATTCAACATACAATTCTAATGACATCTAATGATAAACTTGTCTAATAAAAATTATGGAAAATTCATCCAAACTTAGAAAATAAAATCAAAATGGAATTGAATAAACTCCTTAAGGCTAAAATCATTTTTTGTGTTAGGCATTCAAGATGGGTTTCCAACTTGGTACCTGTTAGGAAGAAAAATGGTGATATCCACATTTGTATAGATTTTAGGAATCTTAATAAGGCCAGTCAAAAGGATAATTTCCCACTACCCACTATGGAACAGATTTTACGATCAGTTGTTGGTTCTGAACTTATGTCTTTCCTTGATGGTTTCTTTGGATATAATCAAATTATGGTCCACCCAAATGATAGCCTAAAGACTACTTTCAAAACCAAATGGGGAACTTATGCCTACCAAAAAATGCCATTTGGTTTAATAAACACAGGGGCCACTTTCCAATGAGCCATGGATATAGCTTTCAAAGGTATGCTAAATAAAACGGTTGTTGCTTATCTGGATGACATTATTGTTTATTCAAAGAACAGAAATAATCATTTGCAGGACTTAAAACAAATTTTTGAACGTTGTAGAAAAAATTGTATTTCATTAAATCCGAAAAAGTCTTTTTTCGCTCCTAGCAAAGGGAAACTTTTAGGACTCATTGTGTCAAAAAATGGAATTTACATTGACCCTAAAAGAATAAAACAAGTTTTAGAAATTTCTCCACCATATAGCTAAAAGAGCATGCAACCATTTTTTGCACAAATTAATTTTGTCAAAAGGTTTGTCCCTGATCTCTCACAAATTATTTTGTCGTTACAATAAATGATTAAGAAAGACGCAATTTTTAAATGGGATCATCATAAAAAGCAAGCATTCGATTTAATCAAATAGGGAATTATCGATGCTCCTTCTTTAAATACTCTAAATTTCTCCGATCATTTCATACTATACACTTTTGCTTCTTCAACATCTTATGCCATTGTTTTGACACAAATTAATAATCAGAAAATTGAAGCACCCATCTCATTTTTCAGTTCAAATTTTTAGGGTGTTGAATTGAATTATTTAGAAGTAGAAAAACAGGCATTTGTTGTATATAAATCTATAAATAATTTTAGATATTTTCTCATAAAAACACACACGAAAGTAATAGTCACGTTCCCAACAGTAAGGAAATTATTAATGCGGCAAGAATTTGGAGAAAAGAGACACAATTGGGTAATAGCTCTACAAGAATACAATATCGAAATAAAACCAGCCAAAATTGTTAGAGGGCAAGGTTTCTGCAAGATGATTACAGGAGAATCCAACATACCAGCTGAAGGGGACACATGTAACAATGAACACATTTCTGAGGTAAGTGTAATTGATGATGATTCCCAATATGATGATTTAATTTTTTATTTAAAGAATGGATATGATCCTCCTGAGCTCAATTATAAAAGAAAAAGAGATTTACGATTAAAAGCAAAAAATTATGAGATTATTGATAACGTGTTATTTAGGAGAAACAATGATTCCATATTGTTAAGATGCTTAGAAAAGTCTTAAGCACAAACAGTTTTTCAGGAACTTCATGATGGACTAGCAGGTGGACACTTTGGAGGAGATACTACAACACACAAAATCTTACATGTTGGATACTACTGGCCCACTCTCTTCAAAGATACCCACACATATGTGAGGAAATGTAAAACACTACAAACTGCTTCTGGAAGACAAAGGAAACCAGCTTTGCCTTTTCATCTAGTCAACATCAAACAACCTTTCGAATAATGGGGACTGGATATCATAGGTGAGATCATTCCTCATTCTTTTAAATAGCATAGATATATTCTCATTGCTACATATTACTTCACTAAGTGGATGGAAGCAATTTTGCTAAAGGTAGTCAATTCTAAATATGTTATTGAATTTATTGATCAATTTATCATTACAAGATTTGGTTTGCCTTTTGCACTTATATTTGATAATGCATCTTATTTTTTGGATACCAGTGTGATTGAATTTGCAATTAGGAGAGGTTTTAAACTCTAATATTCTGCTAAATACTATCCCCAGGGAAACGATTTGGCAGAATCCACTAACAAAAATCTCCTTAGAATAATCAAAAGAACTATAGATCAAAATCAAAGAAACTAGCATAAAGCTTTAATATTTGCTCTATGGGTTGACAGGATAACTCAGAAGGCCTCTATAGGCACTTCTCCATTTAACCTAGCCTATGGGAAGAGATTCATTATTCCATCACATTTAGCTCTTCCTTCATTAGTCCTAGTTCAATTTATTGAAGAAATGCCTTCTTCTTCATTGCAATTAAGAAATTCACAAATCCTAAAACTAGAAGAAGAAAGGGAAAAGGCCAAACTCACACACACCAAACATCAACAGATGGTGAAAGCTTCTTTTGATGAAAGTTCAGTCACACAAAGATCCTTCCAAGTTGGAGATCTAGTCCTCAAGTGGGACAAAGCACACGAAGAAAAAGGGAAACATACCAAATTTCAGAAATTATGGCTTGGTCTATTTTAGATTATTGAATAGATAAGCCCATATACATTTATACTTCAAGATTTATTAGGAAATAGAGATTCTCTTCCTGTAAATGGGCTCATATTAAAGAAATTATTTTCTTAATTTCTTTAAAAAAACAAATAGAATAAAGAATAAAATCTGTAAAAAATCACTCCCATTATACGTCCTGCTGCAATTTATTTTTCCTTTTACATATTTTGTTAATAAAATGTTAAATAGTACTCTATTGACTTTTCAAACATCTCTAGAAGTTATTTTTATTTTTTCATTTTGAAGGAAGGAATTTTTAAGAAGTGGTTACAAAAATTGAAAATTAGATAAAAATTATATAACTCTGAAAATCTTTTCCATTGAGTTGTAAAATATTTTAAAAACCTCAAAAATTATATCTTTTTACTCTAGTTTTAGTCAAAAAGGTTATCCTTAAAAAGTAAAGACCATCTTACGACTAAAAACATTCAACTCAAATTTGTCATTCAAAACCCTTATGGAGTCAATAGTTCTCCCCATGTATTAAAAAGGGATTTTTTAGAGTGTAATTCTAAAAAATAATCAATCTAAAAAGATAAGAGGTCTCATCACGAACCTACTTACCATGTTCATAGGAAACCAATTAAACTGGCATTACCACATTGAACACCAAATCAGGGTAATGGCTTATGATTTTTAATTGTAAGACAAGCGGTGTCATCACGAGCCAGCTTGTTCGGTTTAATTACTATCAGTGAATGGCATTGTTGTTATCTGGCCACCAAACTAGGGCAATGGCTTTTTAGAAAAAAATTAAATAAATATAAATAAATAAATTACCTCTAATTATTGCATTATTAAATGGATGGGATACTGGATTGTTGTTGGTTAAAAGGTAACCATGTCGAGGCTATGAACACCTTATATTCAAAGTGATTCTGTTTATCTAAATGTTTTGAAATGTAGTTTTCACTTCTTAGATTATTTTTATTGAATTTTTGGAAAATTTCATTTATCAGAGATAATTGGTTCTTCCAGTGAATCGCCAATTGTTGTATGGTTCAACAACCCCCATTTTAATATATTATAAATTTCCTATGAAATTTATTATATTAAAATAGGAACCCTTTAGTTTTAAAAAAGCCTTTGATTTTATTTCTTAAAAAACCAACAAAAAAAATGTTAATAAAATCCTATAATCAAAGTTTAATAGTTAGGCTTTTTAATTAAAACCCGAGTATTAAACCTTGATTATCAAAAAACCAAATTTTAAATACCCCCCGAGACCAAAACTATATTAAGGCTTTAAAAAACCTTAAGTATTGACTAATATGGGTTATTTAGTTTGAATCGAAATTCTTAATTCCCAAAGGTCAAATATTAACAAACTCCAACTCATCCCGCTCCCCCGCATCGCAAATAATAAAAGTTCCTGAAGGCAAATACATCCCCACTCTACTCCATAACTGTGATTGTGATTAGACCGGACCCGACAGGAAAATATACATCTCAATTCATAATTCCCCGCATCCGTGACTATCACGGAAGTTGCAAAGGCTTAAGTCCATGCCCCATTACCTTATCCGAATTGCAACTACGATTAGGCCAACCGAATGCGATTGCGACGAAGCCCTGACCCGATGGGATAATTAAAACAATTCATAAATTCCCTGTTTCCGCGACTATTACAATAAACCACAAAAGCTTAAGTCCTACCTATTGCGATTAGACCAGACACGACGGGAAAATCAACTGCAATCTATAAAATCCCGCATCCAGAGGCCATCACAAATTTCATTAGACCAAGCACTCTGCCCCTTCCCGATTGCGATATGCGATATAGTCGGACCCGCCGTGATTATAAAATTCATTTAAATTAAATATCGTGTTCATGCAATCATAAAATTCCAAGAGTCATGCCTCATTTGAATTGCGATTGCGATATGATCTCAATTGCCAATTGTGATATGACGTCACGAATGACGTCAGTTCCACATCACTTATCATCTGCCATGTGTCACGTCACCATTCCGCGTCATCTGCCACAGCATAGTGACATCACCATGATGTCATCCTGCATATCGCAAATCACAAGTTTTTCATCCACCTCTTATAGTCTGCAACTCCGAATGTCGGTTGTGATAATCTTGTCTATTGAGATATGCGATAAAACCCCGGACCCGATATAGTTATACACTACAATTCATTTAATCCATGCATTCGTGGCTATCACAAATAACAAAGGATCACCATATCACTACCTCTTGCCGTATCCCGATTACGATATGCGATTAGGCCCTGACCCAATGGATTATAAAATCCATACCATAAAACCCCGCATATGGAGCTATCGCAGTTACCAAAGGGTTCCGCCTCATGCCGATTGCGATTGCGATAAAGCCCCGGACTTGACGGGATTATTCAATCCAATCCATAAATTCTCGCATCCCCGTAATTTCAAAAGTCACGGACCTTAAGCCATTCCTCCTCTGCCCATTCTAATTATGATTTGGTCTTATTCAAATCTTCATTTATTTCAATAGGGATTCTCCTTGCTTGAAATATGACGATAATTCAACGCCCGGTCTAAAAGCGATTGCAATTCTACGATAAAACTGTAAAAGCCCAACTTGTCTTACCACAGACCTCACACTGCATGACTCTCCATCATGGTTATGTTTGAAATTTATTACGACTCTACGTTTTTCCTGATTTCCTGTAAAAGTGATTTATTTCAAATAAAACTTGCTTATTAGTTTCATTTATTTCCAGCTTATCGAGTCATGTTTTTCTTGTTCGGGTTCATGAAAGAGGAAGATAGATGTGCTGATAAGTGGCAGATCAGTTCAAACAGATGGAAAAACATCCAAAGAATTCGATGGAACAAACAAAGTTGATGAAGACAGCAAATCACTTTTAGAAACTTCTACCAAAATATTGTTTTCCTTTAAGCGTTGTTAAAGGGATCTGTTTAAATGCCCTCAACGCTCTGCACAATAGATTTAGTTTGTTTATTCTATTTAAGCTTAATTTCTGTATCAAATAAAGGTCCTGAATTTTATGAAGAAAGGCTTACGAAAGCTCAAACTATTGTACTTTCATACTTTTCTCAATAGAACGACTGGAACATTGTTTAGGAATTTTCATAAAGAATTTTGAGAAGTTGCATTACTGTACTCCTGGAATCATCTTTGTGGAAAGGAATAAATTGTTGTTATTTCTTTTATGAGTTGAGAAAAGTACATCTGGTATTTCTATCTTTGTACCTCTGTTTTTTTCATGAATAAATAGTGATTTTTTTTTTTTGATTGCTTATTAAATGTTATTTAAAGAACAGTGTTACATGTATTCATTTCTTATCATGCTGCTATTGATATTTTTAAATACATGTTCAACAATTTGCTTTGATATTCTGAATGTGATATGAGTTATACACATAATTTTGATTAACTATTTAATGAAAGTAATCATCTTGAAATATCTTCATTTCCATTTGTGTTTGAGAAATATATATTGTCATTTACTAAGGAAAATCATTATAGATCGCATCCAGATAAATGTTAAACAATCCTAGGTTATAGAGTAGATTAATGCATATGCTTTCTCATTTAATTCATTGCCACAAATACATCTATTTCACTTCACTATAAGCATTATGCATCCATTCAATAACCTTTCACTGGGAAACTAGTCCCATTATCCCTAGTCGAAACCACTACCTAAATGGGAAATGAGTTGTCTTGAGGTCCGGACAAGGTCAATTTTCTCCCTATGTTGAACTCAGGGCAACTGCGTGCACTTTAGTGCCTCGCTCAATTGCAAGAAGGAAAATAGTTGCAATCACAAATTGAAGAGCTGCAAAGAAAAGAGGTTGTCTTAAAGGCCAAAATATAGCCATGGACAGAGGAAGCAAGCTAGCTTACTTTGTCAGTCCAAGAGAAGTTGAAGACACTACAGCAGACACAAAGAATGATGTGCCTTGTGATGGAAGGCCCGACTACAGAAAAGCTAGTAGAGGAAGTGCAGTAGGCCACGATGCAGGGTACTGTTGACATACAAGTGTTGAAGGTGGAGTTCAGTGACCTTCACAACACAATATATGTGCCAGCTAAGTGACTCGAGGGCGAGTCACCCAATTTGTGTTGGGGGCCTATTGGGAAGGGGTACCTAGGGTCAATTGACTCAATTTTGAGTAAATTTTGTAGTTCCTTTTTGTAACAAATGTAAATTATCTGCGAAATATGGAAGTAGATTGCGAAGCTAGTAGAAGTCGAAAGGCGCTTTAGTCCCTTAGTGGGGTAGGTGATATAGTTTTTTTGAGAACCGCCCATGGTCTGCAAACCATGGTATTGTAAAGCAGATGCTATAAATAGATGAGCCATAGCGAGTCTAAGGATCAATCAATTAGAAAAGAATCATTGAAATGGAAAGGTGCTAAGGCAGGAAAGGTTTATTTCCTGTACTTAGGCAAAAGGGGAAGGATCCTATAGCTGAGTGCGCGAAGACCCTGGTAAGTCCACAAGCTGAGTGCATGGGCCCCTGCAGCTGAGTGCGCAAGGATAAGAAGTTTGCAATTGAACATTTCTACTTATTAAAGACGGTTTTGAGACGATTCTAATGCATTTGTGCCTTGTTGTTTACTTCTGCTAAAGTTGTTGTATCTTCGCTCTGTGATATGTTTTATGTGAATTAATGCTTATTTACTGTGTGAAATCGATAGATTTGTAATATTTATGCATGATAAGTACAATTAACTACCTTCGCAAAGGTCGAGGAGTTGCTTAGATATATTTGCAGTAGTTATATGTTCAGAAGGATTAGATTCACACAAACGTAGATCTAAGCCGTAAGAACTTTAGGAACACATCACACTGGCCTCTCGATGCAAAAACTTGGTTCTAGCATCCCCCAACACTACTTCGGGTGAGACTACGGCTTGCACTATGTGGGTTGTTGGCGAAAGGGCCAGCAGTTAGGGTTTTGTTGGTTAGCGTAGTTAAAGTTGAACCAAGGTCAGGCCCCATCAAGCCAACACTTAACTTTGGAGAAAGCCACCCACAGTGGATGTATGGCTCTTCACTCATGTGTTATCATCTTCTCTTTTCCTTTAGATTGTCCTCAATATCTCTAAAAAAAAAAAAAATATCATTACCTAATACCATTTACAGCTCCCCTGCAACAATGCCAAAAATGTTGGGTCAATTATATGAATGATATATCGCCACAAATTAAATTATAAACCAGGTAATCATAATCAATAGAGCTAATACACTATATGTGTCAATAATGGATAAGGTCCTATGTCTGATGAGTATAGCCTAGATAAGAAGCATTCAAAACCAATACTCCATTTTACAAATTTCAATCTAACTTTCTCACACAATTTAAAGATCAGAAAGAAAAACTCATAAATAAAATCTTAACAAGCATGTAATCTAAAGGCTCTTGCTCAGGTAACAAGTCTGTCCATTTACAGGCTCATGAAATAAAAAGATGGATTCAACTCTATTTTCCTGTAGAAATTGATTAAAATCAACTCACTGCAATCAAGCAAAGCAAACATTCCTAATTTAACTAGTTCTGGATAAAGCTATACATTCTTATACATGAAATGTTAGGGATGCCAAATAGTCTTCACTTAACAGCAGATGCAAGTGAATGGTGAGATCTCTTATCTTAACTCTTCTTGTTCTTGAAAAAAGAAACGAACAATTAAACATACATCATGAGAAGTAAAGTTTGCATTCACACAACCAATGAATTATCACTTAGAAACTAACATCACCTTATTTATATCACACACTCTTAAACAAATTACTTGCATAGAATCAAAACTGGAATCATATTAAATACTTTGAGATTGAATTATAACACTAAATCTCTCTTCACACATAAACCAAGTTGTATTCACAATAACTATAATAAAAACTTGCCTTGATGGCTTCAGTGGGCCCTTGTCGAGCTACCAACGAAAGCTGGAAGAATATACAGAAATAAGGAATCTACTAACACATCGAATTCATCAATTGTTGCATATATCATTGATTTCAAAAGAAATAATTACAAAATCAAATATCCAACACAACGGTAATGTTTACACCTCTGCATCTATGTCTCTCTATTTCTCTTATTGTCTTTGTAAATTAACTGCAACTCTTTGTCTAACACCTATCATCTACGAGCCTTCTCTTATAGAGGAATGGATGTTACATACAGTGCTTAAAATATATGATCAAATCATCATAAAAATATTACATTTTGCTTTCCTATACATATTTGGCTTCATCCTCATGACACGCAATGCATGAGTGATGAAGCGTATCTCGATTTTCCATAAAAATGTAAGGCATTTGACCATCAATTCCCTCAGTCTCATCGAAGTCAGCTCACTCGAACCGTTAAAGCTAAAGAGTCGAGCCTAGTACCGGATGAACACAGTCAGTGTAGTGCTAACGTCGGTACCGAATGAACATAGTTGGTGTAGGATGGATGATATCAGTGCCAATTGAATGCAGGTACCAAAAAAACATAGGTACGCGGGTACCGAACAAGCACAGATATCAAATGAACACAAGCGCACAGCTACCAGATAACCAGGAACACGGGTACTGAATGAGCAACATTGGTACCAAATGAGGAGGCACGGGATCTAAAAATCCATTTAAGTCAATCCAAATAATCAGAGTATACAAAGAATCAATTATTTCATTCCTGCTAACAAGAAATCATAAAAATCAAGCTTTAAATGTAAATTACGTCATAGATACATAAGGATTCTAAAAGTTATGCTCTTGAAGAAGGTAGGCAAGTGGTGAGTAGGTTTCGAGGTAAATTTGGTCAAAAATAAAGGACAATATAGGGTATTATAGGCATAAAAAAGGAGAACCGACAAGTCCATATCCATAGGAACATGAGCATCAATCAGAAAACAAATGGGAAAACCCACAACACCATGGCTTTCCAGGAAATGGTAAGGCTAGGAAAAACCATTGTCAATTTAGGCAATCTTCCATGCCAATGATAGATCATAACCAAATAACCACTTACATATACCATGCATTTCAAAACTAGAAAGGAAATAATACATGCAACTCGGTACCTACAAAGCAAACCCAATGTCACTATTGATCCTGTTGTCCTCTTGTGCTTTCCAACTTTTCCTTTGCCTTATTTTTCCAAATCTAAAGTATTCCACAATGCTCCAAGAAACTTTGAGTGTGCAAGAGTGTGAGAGAGATAATAGAAGAGAGATCCAAGCTAAAGATGACAAAAAAAGGGTCTGAATTGATCCTCAGAAATCTTTTTATCATTTAGGCCTCTATTTTCTTCATTTTCCTCTATTTTTCCTTCAATTTTCCTCACATAAAATTTTGTGACCTTTCACCTTTCTTTTCTCCTATTTCCTTTTATTTCAATAATAAAATGTCAATAAATTCCTCTTTTCCTTTGCCATTTCCTTTGTCAATCTCCATAGCCATAAATTAATCACCAGTGATACCCATCACTATTTTTCTGCCCAACATTCAGCCTGTAATACGTGTCCCATGACCTTGGTCTTGTTTTGCCTTTATTAACTTTATTACATGTATTTTTAATTAGGGTTGTTAAAGAACCCTCCCCTTTGGGGGAACATCGTCCTCATTGTTCAATGACACTTATAAACTAGTAAACACATGTTTCCCGTGGAGCTTTAAAACACAGCTCAATGTAGCATTTACATCATATCCATATGTTGAAAACACAAACAACATATCATGAACACCATAACACTTATTAGAGCTTTATAACATAGCTCGATGCGGTATTTACAACATACATATGCATATATACATAACCAAAACACAACATCAAAACATATATCAAAAGACATTCGCTCAACCATCGAATAGAGAAGGATGCATATCCTACATCTTATCAACCATCTCACATGTAGCTTCATCGAGCCCAAAGTGCTTCCACTGCACTTTAACTTGCTCAATTGCTCGATTCTAGAGCATGAGCATCTTTCGCTGCAAAATGCATTGAGGTTCCTACTGGAATTATCCTTTTGGTTCCACCTACAATACCTCTTAAGCAATGACACATGGAAAACATCATGGAATTTCACTATTGGAGGTAGTGCAAGTCAGAGGGCTACTAGTCCAATCCTCTCAAGAATCTTGAAAGGTTCACAATATCGAGGTGTCAACTTGGCACATGATCCAATCCTCAAGGAGCTTCTCTTGCGCTTGATGCACAAGTACACATGTTCCCCAACCTAAAAATCCTTAAACACATTGTGTTGATCTGCATAACTCTTTTTTCTATCATGTACTACTTTTATATATTTCTTGATAACTAGCATTTCATGTTCCATCTCTGCTAACATGTCTGATCCAATCAACACCATGTTCATTGGATCACACCAACGGATAAGAGTATTAAAACACCGCCTATAAAGTGCCCCAAACAGACTCATCTTCAAATATTCATGATACCCATTATTATACGTAAAATCCTCCAATGGAAGATACTCTTCTGACTTTCATAGTTGATGCATGACATACATTCTCAACATGTCCTCCAAAATCTCATTGACCCTCTCTGTCTGTCCATCTGTCTATGGATGATAAGTTGTACTGAAGGCCAACTCTGTCCCCAAACCCGCAAATAATTTTCTCCAAAACTCGGAAGTGAACTTGGCATCTTTGTCTAACACAATCTTCCTAGGAGTACCATGTAAGCTCAATATATCTCTGATGAAGACTTGTGCTACCTCACTAGTTGAATAAATATATTTCACTGGAATAAAGTGAAATACCTTTGTCAACCTGTTAACCACAACAATAATAGAATCATGTTGTCTAGATGTCCTTGGAAAACCAATAATTAAATCCATGAAAATGACCTCCCATTTCCACTCTGGAAACGGAATCAGTTGCAGTAATCCACCTGGATGCTGACACTTTGCTTTTACCTATTGACAATCCAAGCATTTCTCAACAAACTTTGCCACCTCTTTCTTCAAATTCAGCCAATGGTAGAACTTATTAACCGCTATCAATGTCTTTTGATATCCCACGTGACCTTAATATGGTTTAACATGAAATTCCCTCAAGATAAGCTTCTTTGGTTCAATGTTGTCCGACACATAGATCTTGTCCCTAAATCTAACCAAACCATCTATTGTGACATGATAGTCCACATCCTAGTCACATATACCATGTCATTGTAACGTGTGGTTAAGATGATAGTACATGTCATCCTATTGTCCTGCCTGCAAGATATGATCCTATAAATCTGTCGCATATGAACTCATAGTTGCTATGTTATTTACCTGCATTCTTCTACTAAGAGCATCTGCAACCTTGTTCTCTTTTCCCTTAATGTACCTGATCTCAAAGTCAAACTCACTGATTGTGGCCAACCACATAACTTACCTGGCATTCAGATTAGGCTGGTCAAATAAATATCTCAATCCACTGTGATCACTCATCAAGATGAACCTCCTGCCAAGAAGAGAATGTCTCCACATATTCAATGCATGGATGATAACTACCAACTCAAGATCATGTCTCACATAATTTATCTCATGCTCATTTTGTTTCCTTGATTCAAAGCACACTACTTGTCCTTCTTGCATTAGAACCCCACTAAGTCCTTTCTTGCAAGCATCTGTATATACCACAAACCCTTGCCTGAATCTGCAATCTTTAGACTAGAGCATTCGTAAGGAACTGCTTCAACAGCTCAAAAATCATTGCACATTCCTCTGTCTATTCAAATTTATTTCCTTTTCACTATAATGATTTAACAGGATAAGCGATTCATGAGAATTTCTCGGTGAACCTCCTATAATAACATGCAACCCCCATGAATGATATGACCTCATCCACATTCCTAGGATTTTCCCATTCCATGATAGCTCTTATCTTTTTTGGATCCATTATTATGCCTTCCTTGGAGACAACATGTCCCAAATAATGTACCTCTATCTAAAAGAAGTTGCATTTACTAAGCTTGGCATACAAATGATGTTCTCTCAACAGTTTTAACACTACTGCCAAATGTATTGCATGCTCTTCCTCATTCTTAGAAGATATCAATATATCATCAATGAATACAATCGCAAACTTGTCCAAATAGGGACGCAACACATTATTCATCAAACACATGAAATTAGTTGGAGCATTAGTCAAACCAAATGGAACCACAACAAACTCATAATGCCCATACCTAGTCTGGAAAGAAATCTTGTAGATATCCTCTTCTTTGATGCATACCTAATGATAACCTAATCTCAAATTGATCCTCAAGAACACCATTTCTCCCTTCAACGGGTCAAACTAGTCATCAATCCTAGGCAACAGATACATGTTCTTGATGGTTACCTTGTTCAACTGCTTATAGTCAATGCATAACCTAGAGTGCCATCCTTCTTCTTCAAAAACAACACTGATTCACCCCAAGGTGACACACTTGGCCTAATGTATCACTTGTCCAACATTTCCTTCAACTGCAACTTCAGTTAACTAACTTTGGAGTGTTCATCCTATAAGGTGCCTTTGATGCTGGTACTAGCTCAATAGAAAAGTCCACTTCCCTATGAGGTGGAAACTCTACAATATCTATTGGGAACACATCCTAAAACCAGGTACCTCTTGAAGACTTTTGCATCCTCAACATCCTTCCCTTTATCACTAGAAATTTGCACTACAAATAATACACATTGTTTCCCACGATTAAGCTCTGCTTGCATAGTTGTAACCATCCTAAATGATGTCACCTTCTTCTTACCCTGTAAGATTCTTTGTTCTCCATTGTCATCGAAGCACTCAATAGCATTTTCATAACAATCCACCTTAGTCCTGTGAAGATATAACCAATACATACCCAAAAGAATATTCTACAATCCCAACAAAAGCACATTTATATGTGTTAGTGTAGACATATCATTCAACTCAAATGCACAAGCTCTTATCCAATGTTGAACTATTTTCTTAGTACTTGTAACCAATTGTATTAACCAAGACTCTACATACACTTGTTTATTCAAACCACACTATCCACCAAGTCAGGATTAACATAACTATAATTACATCAAGGGTAAATCAAAATAGAAACAAATTGATCACAAATCTTACCGCCCATCTCGATAATAGATGCCTAGTGATCTACCTGCCTATATAAATTCGACGAATAGTTTGTCCAACATCCTCCACTGTGTGTGCCTCTTGAGCAATGTAGATCTACAGTTTGCCACCCTGATGCTATGGAAAATCACTCCTGCAATGATCCTTGCCACAATTTCAACATTGTAACGACTTCCTTTCATCACCCTTGTTTTGCTCCTTAGACTGAAATCTTTGTCCTCTGTCAAATGCATTGAACTTCTTATGTGGCCCTACATTCTCTTTGTTACCTATATCTTGTAGTCTTCATCGCTTCTTATCCCAATTTCCTTTTGCCTTGTCATTATCTTTCCAATATTGTTTAGATTCATACATGCACTTTAATTTCTCATAGCAATGCTTCAACTTTTGATGGCTTCCTCATGTGATCTATGCTCATCAAACTCAATCCTATCCTTGAATGCTATCGATAACCCATTGATGAATCTTTGAATCTTCACTATCTCCTCCTTAAGATAAGGCACATATCTCAACAACTCCAAGAACCTGCTAGTATACTCCTCATCGGTCATACATCCCATTTTTAACTCCTAGAACTCCTTTTCTCTGTCATCATAGTACCTTTCAGATACATACTTCTTCTTGAAAATTCTCTCGAACTCACTCCAAGTAAACTCCTCTTCCAAAATGCTTCTAACATTTTTCACATCTTCCCACCAAATGTTTGTTTTACCTTTAAGACTGGAAGTAGCTATTATGGCTTTCATATTTCCTTAATAGTCATGTAATATGAAGAATTTATTCATCCCAAGCAAAAAAGATTATGCATCCTATGACTTCTTCATTTCTCCGCCAAATGTAGGTGCCTTTGCTTTCTTGAAATCTCCTGGAAAATACTTTTTCTCACTCCTCCTATAAGGATTGTTGGGCATGGAATCTCCTCAAGGCATGTTTTGGGGCTTAAAGCCCAAGTTTGACCGAATATTTTTGTAAAAGCTCCATGAATTGTGGCCGCGGAGCGCGAAAGTATAATAGAGTCACAAGGTTTTCCACCCTAGTTTTTGTAATGTAATGTCGACTGGATAGACCTACCCATGGTCCGCGGACCATGGGATTGTATAAATAAGAGCGAGTCTCTAAGAGTAGAAAAGAAGGAATAGAAGAGAACGATGAGAAGACTAAGTGATTGAGTCGAAGTGTAAAGTGTGTGTGTGTGGGTCGTAGAGTAGGAGAAGGCTTTGTAGCTAAGTGCGTAGAGGCCTAGTAGTCTATAGCTGAGTGCGCGGACCCTTGCAGCTGAGTGAACAAGGCAGATCGAGTCTGTAACCGTTGGGAGAATTAATAAACAGAAGTGTTGCCATAATTTTGTGTATATTTTCCTAGTTTAATGCATGATTGGATATAATTTGCAGGTATACTGTTTATTCATTGCACGAACCTGTATGAATGTTTTGTATTGCTAATTATAACTTAATACATTCAAGTAGACGAAGGTAATTAATTAGTCCTGGAAGATAAGTCAAATCTCGGGTAATAGTGTAGAGTGCGGCACAGCCCCTGGTTAGGACTGCGCAAGGGTAGTGTATCAGGCCGCGAGGAACGGAAAGTGTGTGAAGCGACCTGTGCATAGGAACAAACAGAGGACCAGTTGTACCTCTCAGACATCTCAAGGGTGCAAAACCTGGTTCCAACACCCTCCCATACTACTTCGGGTGAGACCTCAGTCTGCGCTCTGTCGACTGTTGCCGAAAGGGCCAATAGTATAGGGATTTGTTTGGCTAATTAACTCTAAACCTAGGTCAAGCCCCTAAAATCCAACAAATGGTTTTGTTGTCGTATCGGGATCTGCATAGAGACGTCTAATGTCGTATCACTGGAATCCAACAAAGAAAGGAATTGAAGATTGGTTCGATAGAAAGATTCACGAGTTTGCGACATAGGAAAATAGGAATCCACGACTATCAAAGGAAGAGTGGTTATATTGCTACTTGTATAGGGATATCCACGAAATTTTCTTTGCATCCTTCCCCACTGAGTTGTACGAGTGGATCGCGAAGCTAGCAGATAGCCAAGGAAGGTGTAAACTCGACAAACCTATTGTATGCACTCCAGAATTGGTGTGCAGACTAGAAGCATCAGAAGATAAGATCATGCGCACTGTCGATCACTAGCTCGATCAAATCATAGGAGGATTCATCACTGAATTCGTGGTAGATACTTCAAACAGCTATAGCGAGGCAGAACAATGCTTCCTCAAGGGACCGCGAGGTAAGCACATTAAATCTTTGAACACTTGGATTAAAATGCTACTGTGTGAAAAGCGGGTTATGTGAATAAATTGATGTTTGGGGCTATGCGAAGTGGGAGAATCTACAGAAATGAAGGTAGTACCGACCTAGAAACTAGCCCCTTGATTTCACCTCTGTGAAGGGGACGAGGAAGAGCTCATGAAGGTCTCCCCAAGAAGTGCGATCAATTTGATAAAGCAAAGGATTCTGCGCATACCATCCCCACCCACACCACTACCAGTTTCACTATCTTCACCCCCATCTTCACCCACACCACCTCTGCCACCACCTGGAAGCAGTATGGCAAGCGTGATAAAGCTACCAATATACAAGGGAGTAGGGAATGAAGATCTGGACCAATTTTGGTTCGTCATAAAAGTTGTATAGAAAGCAGAGGGTGTCACAGATGAAAATATAAAGAAGGCAACGATGGTCAGTGCTTTGCAGGATCGCGCGTTGACCTGGTACATTAAGCATTCCAATGACAATCTGAATGCGGGGATCGTGAATATCCAAGTTGCGTTGAATAAATAATTTAGTAGGACGAAGTCAGAGATGCAGTCGATCATTGGGTTCAAGGAAATCATGATGCTTCTAGGTGAGACCCCTTGGGAGTTGGATAAAATACTGAAGTGTACAATTTGTGAAGCTAATATGACCTTGACAGATGGAAAACACTACGCATGGTTTGTAGCGTCGCCAATTCCACATGTAAGGAACGTGTTGTCACAACAGAGGCTAACAACTCAGGCCGAGGCCTTGGAGATCGTAATGAGTCTGCACGAGACCCCGATACAAGATCCTAACCTGGGAGTTCAGTAGATCCACCCGCATTTGAAAAACTTGTGCCTTGAGATGCAAAGTTTGAAACAAGACAAGACAGCTCACCCGGAAGTGCGCGAGGAGGTATGGTGTGTAAAATGCAAAGGTCAGGGACATGACAAGGACCACTACCCAGTGTTCGTGAATTACCTTGAAGGAGGAGGACCAATGCCATTGAGACCGGAGGCACAAGTAGGACCGAGCGCAGTGCCTGCATTATGGTGTGCGATTTGTCAGATAGGAGGAAAACATGCTACAGATAACTACCATCTATTACAGAAGTATACACATAATTCACAGCAGTTGTTTTGTAATTTCTGTAGGTCGGTAGGACATGATGAGCGTACTTTTCAAAGTTATGAAATGATGATGGATCAAACTCCTACATACAGAGTTCAGGCCAAAACATGGGCCCTCGATCAAAACACAGGAATGGCACGCACCGGATTTCAGGGATGCGGACGAGGCCGAGGTGGAGGAGCACCAGGAAGAGGTCACAGACAACTGATATGTTACAATTGCGGAGGGCCAGGGCATTATGCCCGTGATTGTATGAATCCAACGCAACCATCATGCTTGTATTATACGTTGTTTGACCATGAGACAGAGGATTGTCCCACACTGATAGTGAGGTTGTGCGATAAATGAGCACTCCAACCTCCCTCGACTCAGAACCTACAAATGACGAGGTCTCAGCCCCATGAGGAAGACCCTAATGTAAATATCGTGCTTCGAAGTGGAATTACGACAGGAGATGACAAAGGCAAGCAACCTGAAGAAAGTACTTGGGTTCGCAAGGCTCAAATGAAAGAACCAAAATTTGATTTGGAGCACGTTAAGGAGACCTTCATGGAAGCTAAGAGGAGCTTCGGGCATACCTCCACTCCACGAAGTAAAGACATACTTGAGCTAGAAATGGACCCATCGATGCTCACTACATTCTTAGAGACATGCATGAAGCTCCTCCATGACAGCAAGGCTGTAAAGGGGATGCAAGAACTCATAACTAAATGCGTTGGGACTACACAAAGAGAACCGTGTGTAGTCTGGAAGCTCAGGAAGCACACGACGCAAACAAGAAGGGAGATGAGATTGACCACACAGATCACAGAAAATGAGATGGACCAAGTGATTCTAGATCTAGGATCAGACGCAAACATCTTGCCAAAGCAGACATGGGAGTGCATGGGCAGGCCTGTGTTGCAATGGTCTCCTATCCAACTACGAATGGCGAACCAACAAAAGATCCTACCTATGGGGAGACTGTAGGGAATCACAGTAGATATTGAAGGAGCAAGTGTGCTATCAAATTTCGAAGTGATAGATATTTTTGATGACAGCAATCCTTACCCCGCGCTATTGGGAATAGATTGGGCCACTGACATGAATGGAGTGATAAATCTAAAGAAGCGCAATATGATCTTTGAGAAAAAGTCACTGCGCATAGTGGTACCCTTAGACTTTGCAGAAGGATCGCGCTACACAGAGCGAGTGCATGACTATGACAACGATGACGATCTCGACTGCATCTACAAGATAACTGCGCATGAGCAAGACTGGGTAAATCCAACCGCGAGTGACTGAATCTCCTGGGAGCATGAAATCTATTGCACATTGGATTCTGATGAGGAGATAGAACAATGGTAAAACCAATTACATGAGGTAACCACCCACAACTGTATCATGATGACAAGGTCATTGCACTGCATAGCAATAGAGGTAAGAGATCTGCCTATGTATGACGGGTTAAACGACGTGGATGACTTCCTAAACAAATTTGAAAGAGAAGTAACGGAATAGTAGTGTTTCAATGCTCTGAAAAGGGTACTATGATCTACGCCTGCAATATGGTGGGATACGCACCAACGAAGTTTTGGGGACTAGTGCGAGTGCAGAAAGATGATGCGCATACAATTTGGGAAGCCTCCGATGCGATTAACAGACAAAATTAATGAACAAACCGGCCCACGCACCCACCTATCCAGGTGGATATAGGCATATGGTGCAAAACCTACACAAATTCACACCATCCTCACAGTAGGAGACACGATCAGTAAGAAGATGTGGGTAAGGCTATGGTGCGAATGAACCCTCCAATTGGGACCACGAAGTATGGAAAGACCAAGTACGTAGAAGAATATCCATGAAGAAACTTTTAACAAAGTACATGAAGCATTGAACAAGGTCCATAATGTGAAACAGACTGAATGGAACCTACGCGTACCATCGGTTCTCTGGGCTTACAGGACCATGTGCAAGCACCTGACCGCGTAGGCACCGCCAAGGCTGGAGTATCAAAAAAACACTGTAAGTCCTATATTACATGGAAATATTAACCGCGCATGATAGCACTGGTAGATACATCGGTTTGTGGAACCTTGGAAGCAGAAATCCAATAGGGAAATTTTAGACTCCAAAAACTTGAAGAATAAAGGGTACGATTAAGGAAGAAAAGTGCTCTGGTGGACACAGAAGTCAAGAAGCTGGAGGACGAGATAAAGGAAGATTTTCTCGGTAAAAAGACCAGGGTGATAAGGCATGATGTGTCCGATCGTAATGATAGGTTTAAGGCCTATCGCCGCAGATTGATTACTCTGATGCCTTAGCTTGGACCGCACTTTGCTAAGCTTATCAACTAGGGTGGCGCGTTGCAGATGGTAAAGTACGCGATGTCAAACGGAACAATAAAAGGTGGGTATTTTCCAGAAAACACGTTGGATGATAAGATGAAGCTTTACGCAGGTGGTGCACCCACCTGACTAGCCAAAGGAACTACAGTCTTAAAGCTCCAAGTAGTTGAAAGGAAGCATGGAACGATAAACTACTCTGCCCGGGAGCTGCACGCAGAGGCAAAGAGTCGCAAGGTTCGCACCTATGCACGGGGGGTTGCACTGTCACGTGGGTTGGCTAGAAATTGACTATTGAGGTCACTATTCATGATGGGATGCTCGACTTGAGGCCAAATGGAGAGGGCAGCAGGAATTTAGGACATGATTTATGGGCAACATTTGGGAAAATTTGCCACCAAAGGAGCATTAATGAACCATATTTGGGGGGAACGGTCGAATTCAAATTCAAAAAGTGTTATAAATTACAAAGGGTTGCCTAGCAAACAACACTTGGTCATTTGCGAATTGAGCTATTGAGCAGAGCCCTGGTTGTTTTGTGCTGAGCATGGATTGAGCCCTTGAATTCATGAGAGCTAGATTTCTGGACGGACACAATCGAAACAGTTGAAGATGTTATGAACATAATAGAAATGATCATCGAAGAGGTCGCGCAAGCCCTGACTTTGGCGGATGCTCTGGAAGGTGTCGGGATCATGGCAAAAATCCTGAAATCACCGCGCATGCCAAGACCCAAGAAGGACAAACAAGTGATGGTCCCTGTACATGTGTCCCCGCGGAACCCGCTGCACACCGAGTTGCCAATGGAGGACAAGGGGAAAGTCGTCACCATAGAAACTGATGAAGAAGAAGAAGACCTAGAGGACCTGATTATCGAAGAAGATGAGGACGAAGGCATGGAGGCAGAAGCTCAGCCTGTGCACCCCCCAACAAAACTTCCCACCTATGTCCCCCCTCGGAAAGGGAAGGCTAAAGTGCCCAAGGACCTTGATGAGACCAAGAGCTCACCCAGACCCCGCTCCTCCTAGACAACATTATTTTTGAGGGCACGCACCTGGGACGAGTGTCAAGCCTAAAATTCGAAGATTGGGACCTCGCTGACCACAAGAAGTTCCCTCACCTTAAGACCTCGCACCTCATGAAGCTCAAGCAGAACACTGCAGCGGGGGTTACAAAATTAGAGCCACGAAAGTGGTTGCACAGAGTGGAAAAGGCTGGGCTACTAAACCTGCTCTGGGTGCCGCATTTCCACCGTGCCCCAATAATCATTTTTGTCATCAGGCAACTACTCTTTGTGGTGCGTGATGGATGTTTGTGGCTAGAGGAGCCCATCCCCATCATGGTAGACTTGATTCACTGCATTTCCTGGCTTCCATGTAAAGGAGAGGGCCCCGTGGACATATCGGAGGGGAAGAGTAGTGACTTGGCCATCGCGGAGGCCATGAAGAGAAAATACAAGCTGGTGAAGAAGAAAAGGGGCTACGCCATATCCAGCATCAGTGACAAAGCAATGAAAGTGGCAACCCAAATACTGGCCAGTAAGGTTATGCACAAGTGTTGAATAGACGAGGTACCCGCGCTGGTGGTAGCACTGGCTGAGTAGTGCACAGAGGGGGTCCATTTTAACTAGTCCGAGATCCTCTGCAAGGAGTTTTTGGATAATTGTCGCGAAGCTCAGGAATAGGGAAAAATGTTCCACTATGCATGGCTTCTGTTCTCCATAGTGCTCGTGGCAGGGGAATTACCGGAGGATAGCTAATTCCCCACAATTGACAGGGATTTGTCGGAGGCCGCGAAGTACGCTTCGCTCTGGGCCACAAAGGATGCCACTAGAATCAGCGACAGTAAAATATTTTGGGTGTTCATGGAGCTGAACCTCAGAATGGAGATCAACCGCAAGCCGCGATTGTCGCCCACTGTCTACAACAGCCTTCAGGGTTTTGCGTAATTTAAAGCAAACATCCATAGCATTTACATTAGAGCATGCAAGGACACGGCTAGACAATGGAGGAAGCTATACTTTGTAGCTACAGACGATGTCATCTTTAATGTCCTAGAGACATGGCCGCCGGAGTGTCACGCCCCAGACATCGCGGAGATAGAGAAGTTGGCGGCACAAAGGAAGAAAAAAGAGGCTAGATTGTGCAACGCCCAGTTGGGAGAAAAGAGAAGGCAGGAGGTAGCAATAGCAGAAGTGCAGGCGGCGCAGGAAGCTACACAAACATAATAGAACAGGAAAAGGTCGCAGCAGCAACAGCAGCACATGAGGAAGTCGCGAGGGCCAAGAGTCACCTTCACATGGGCAAGAAGCAGAGGAAGAAGGAGGAGGCGCAGACCCACAAACCATGTCAATGTAGTTGAAGCGCACACACCTGACCGAGCAGATAGGGTCACGCAAGAAGGTCATGGAATCGAAGTTGTCTATGGACCTGATCACCCTTACCAAGGGTGATCTGCACAACATCGACGAGACAGTGCGCGATGTCAACTGTGAGGCTCTCCAAAATTTCATGCAGGAGAACCAGATTGTGTTCGGGGCCCTCAGAGTGTAGTTGCATGAATTACAGGTGCGCCTTCCTCAAGCTAGTACCCTTTCGAATAGCCTCGCAGTCAAAACAACAACAACAGAACAGATGTTGCGCGTGCGGATGATGAATACCATAGTGTTACCGAAAGGAGTACTCATGACAATAAATGAGGCTGACAGGCCTACAATTAGCACGCTGAAGGGTCTCGATATCAATATGGCTGCGCTCCCGTGAGAGAAATTATATGTTTTGTAGGATGGGATAACTACAGCGTTGTGAACTAGGGAGAGCCGCGCACTGCAAGTATCAGTGAGTAGCAAATCAATATGGAACAATTGATCTTGCAGTGTGATGAAGTGGTGTCGTAGAATCAATAGCTGGTACAGGTAATAGACGAAGCTTGCCAAACCGTCTCGAAGCTGGCCATCCCAACAGACATACCAGCAGAGGCGCACATCCATAGGTTAGCAACAGGGGTGCGTGAGGGAGGAAATGACAAAGGTTTAGCTGGAGTTGAACCTTCAGATTGTCGAGATGTGGTTAAAGGAGTAGCCGTCCACCCCTCCGGAAGTCAGAGAACATCGCGCTAGCGCTATCACAGTGGGACTGGATGAAATTGGCAGTGCAGTGTGAGACTGCACCAGCATGTTGGAAGAATCACTTGAGGTCCTCACAAATCTACAGGAGGGCCCCAACATCTAGCGCCTAGAGACAGAGGTGCGAGAACTCCAACAGCAGTATGAAAACATCAGAGGAACTACGCAGATGGTGGTCCTCACTGAGAGGTTCGCGCGGATGCAACAGGCTAAAGTGCTGAAAGATCAGGTGGACATGGCACGACTAAAGGAAGCAGTCCTGAAGGTGCATGTTCAACCTTGGATCAACGAGGCCTTCACCATCACAACAGAAATTGACGGTAAGCTCACACACATGCAAGGGATGCACACGCTGATGCAGAGAAATACTTCCGACACAGAGGTCTCGGAACAACATATGTAGCAGATCCAACAAGCAACAACTCAATGCGTTGCTGGCCTTGCCACAATTTGAGAACAGTTGGACCGACTTCGCGCAAAGATCTCCACGCCGATAGAGTGACTCGAGGGCAAGTCATGATTTTTGTGTTAGGGGCCTTTTAGGCATGGAATCCCCCAAGGAATATTTTAGGGCTAAAGCCCAAGTTTGACAAAATATTTTTGTAAAAGCTTCGTGAATTACGGGCACGGGGCATGAAAGTATAATAGAGTCACAGGGTTGTCCACCCTAGTTTTTGTAATGTAATGTTGGCTGGATAGACCTACCCATGGTTTGCAGACCATGGGATTGTATAAATAAGAGTGAGGCTCTAAGAGTAGAAAATAAGGAATAGAAGAGAACGATGAGAAGTCTAAGTGATTGAGTCGAAGTGTAAAGTGTGTTTGTGGGTCATAGAGTAGGAGAAGGCTCTGCAGAAGAGTGCGCAGAGGCCTAATAATCTGTAGCTGAGTGCGTGGACCCCTGCAGTTGAGTGCACAGGGCAGATCGAGTCTGTAACTGTTGGGAGAAATAATAAAGAGAAATGTTGCCATAATTCTGTGTATCTTTTCCTAGTTTAATGCACGATTGGATATAATTTGCAAGTATATTATTTATTTACTACGCGAACCTATATGAATGTTTTGCATTGCTAATTATAACTTAAGACATTCAAGTAGAAGAAGGTAATTAATTAGTCCTGGAAGATAAGTCAAATCTCGGGTAATAGTGCAAAGCACGGCATAGCCCCTGGTTAGGACTGCACAAGGGTAGTGTATCAAACCGCGAGGAGTGGAAAGTGTGCGAAGCAACCTACGCACAAGAACAAATAGAGGACCAGTTGTACCTCTCAGAAATCTCAAAGGTGTGGAAACCTAGTTCTAGCACCCTCCCATACTACTTCGTGTGAGACCTCATTCTGCACTCCACGGATTGTTACCGAAAGGGCCAGTAGTATAGGGATTTGTTTGTCTGATTAAATATGAACCTGTGTCAGGACCCTACTAGCCAACACAGATGGTGACGGTGATGACCATACTATCTCTATCAATCTACCATCTCTGACTGTATCCTCTCTATCCAACTTGTGTCCTAATCAAGACTTGCTACCATATGTGCCATTTTTCATTTCCTCATGTCCATGACTAATCCTAAGTGGTCCCCTTCTCTACAAATCTGATAAACTCTAAAGAATCACTACATTAACCTCTACTTGTTTCTCCTGTTCCCTAATAAGTCTTTCTTGTGAATGAATGATCATATTATTATCTGCTTTGCAACTTATTATCTCTGCCTTCAAACTTCTGAATGTATATTGTATGTGAGTGGAGTACTCATCACCATGTTTCTCATCTGATCTGTAGGGAGAATCATGTGAATTGTAGTCCACCATTTTCCTTGTCATCTTTGATCCTCTACTTCTCGTGAACATACCATGTCAGATAAACCAAATACAAACATAATCAAAATACCCTAGTGAAGTTCAGGGGAGGTTATCTCATCTACAAGATCAATCAACATTAACATGTGTTGACGGTGCTAAAAACTCGCAACCAAGGGAATCTCCCTGATATGAAGTCCCAATTAGACCTCAAACTGTTTGGTACAGGAGTCCTATAAGGTATAAAGGCCCATTTGCCAAATCTTCAAAGATATGCCTTGGCTCTAGCTGTTAGCATAGGAGAGTAATGCAATGGTGTCTTTGAAAAACAAGGTGAGTGTGCCTGGTGAGTGTGCAACGCAACTTTGTCTAGGTTCTCTTACTGTAAAAGGGGGGAGAAAAGTGAGCCTCTAAGTGAGAGGTAATAGTAACACCCAGGAAGAGACACACATGAACTATAAAGGTCTGTCGAACATCGAGCGGAATAGTCCACAATAGATACGACAATGATTACAACATATGAACAAGGGAAGATCTGTCTAACATCCATCGGAATAGTCCACAATGGATGTGACGATCATTATAACCGATAAGTAAGGAAAGTTTTGTCATATATCCTACGGAATAGTCCACAAGGATGAGACAATAGTGACAACCATTACAACACATTCCCAACAACATAAGCACTAAAACAACAGAAATAGATCAACTATCTTAGTGCAAGTGAAAACAAACATGAAATATAAATGCTCATAGAATAGTCTTACAAACATCCATAAGTCATGCATGGAAACGTGATGGCCTGAAAATTCTTCTGTAATTAAGCAAAAGTTCCAAGACACATATTCACATTGTAAATCACTAGACCTAGTAGTGAGACATTGCAGCCACATCTTGGTCCTCAAAGAATTGACTGAAACTTTCTATGCTTTGCAGGAGGAGCCAAGGTGAAAATTTTGTGCTCATACAATGAGGGGGTATATATAACCAAAGGGGTTATTCTTACCCCTTTTGACTCTTTGACTACCCTCATGACTATTCAACTTCCTATTGTTGTGTGTGGAGCATGATTGTTCAGAGGTCTTTGTTTCAGCCAGATGTATACCCCAGGAAGTTTGTACACCCCTCCACACGGGGGGGTGCGAGGGGGACTTGTCCCCACCGCAGGGGTCCGGGGGGACTGATCCCCCCCGGCTGGGGGGTCCGGGGGGCAGCGGTCCCTCGGCGAGGGCTCGGGGGTAGTACACCCGAAGCTAAAAACAGATGTAAAATTGCCTTGTAAAAGTATAGTAATTTCTATTCAATCTGGGTCGTTCATTAGGCCAATGATCTAACGGTAGAACTTATGTTTAGTTTAGGGTTTTTTTCCCTAGAAGGAAACCCCTCTCTTTGTATGAGGGCATTGTATTGAGTCTATGTAATAGATGTGTATTATCTGAGCGAGAAGCAGAGAGGTGAGACTATGAGAGAAAATAAAGGATATTACAGTGGATCTGTTGTAGGTTGTGTCTCTTCATTTTGCTGGATAATAGAAAGGAAGGACTGGTTGTTCGGGGTGGACGTAGCCCAAACTAGGTGAACCACGTATATCTGTGTCTCTCTTGTTTTATGTGTTTTCTGTGTTTATATTTCTGCAATATTTTATGTGTCCCATTGCTCCGTAATATATAATTTTCTAACACCTATGGCTTTTCAATTGGCATGACTTTTCATATCCATGTGTGTCCATTGGACTTCCACTTTACATTACATTTTATTTGTAATATACATGGCTCATAATAGTGATGTGGCCTTTGAAAACCCATGACATGACTTGACATGACACTACTAACACGGATTGGCTTGCTGAGGTGGAAATGTCAAGCCATTTTTGCTTTTGAGTGACAGGTGTGTTCTTGGATGTGCTTTCTCTTCTCCTTTACATAGCTTGATGATGCAAGGTCTTCAATGATCTTTGGTTTTGAGAGGTGGTTGCATACATGTGATCCTTTTTCTTTCACTTGATAGGTTTCTTTGTTCATCTAACTATAAGTGATTCTTAAAGTATGCTTCCTCCTTCTTCTCCTTCTTTGTCATCTCGCCATGATCTAACAGTGTACTTGTTCTTGCAATTCACTCATGAAGGGACGACATCAATCCAAAAAATCCCTACTCTACGATGGTGCATTATCATTCATGGACTGAGCTTGGGAGAATTCACAAGCTGGGAGACAGGGCTCAGTGACTTCACATTGTGCAGTTCTAGTTGGCACGGAGAGACCTTGATGACTAAGACTACACATAGCGCAGCTCAGGCTTGACTAAGGAACTTAAGGATAAAAATTGCACAATGGCTACTAGGAGACAGAATTGTGCAGTTCATGTCAGCAGTGGCTGGTACAATGTGAGGCCAAGGGAGGTTAGTTATGCACATTTTTCAGAGGCAAGGAGAACTGGGCAAAAGAGAGGCCGAGAAGCCAAAACTGCATAGTTCTTAAGAGCAATGAGTTATGGTTAAGGGAGGACACTTGGGACACCTTTGCGCAGTTCTGGAGGCCAAGGGATGCTAGGCTCTCTACGCACTATGAGATTCCAACAGACAAGGTAAAAGCTTGAGGACTGAAAGTGTGAAATGTGCAGTTCAAGATGAACTTCAAGGAACTGCCACACAATTATGGGAGTCAAGGAAGGTTGCTGAACTTTGGAATTACGTAGTGCAACTTCCATGGAGGACAGTGAATGTGCAATGTGAAGTTCCAATCAAAAAGGCCACATCATTGAGGGTTGATATTGTGTAGTGTGCAGCTCACTCGAGGCTCAATGAAGCTGAGTTGTCTAGTCGAGAAGATTTCCACAAAAGACTAAGTGTGAGGGAAAAGATGGACCCATCATGAACTCAAACTGTGACCACACACTTAGCATACTTCATCGACTCGACAACATAGACCACCGGGACAACAAGCAAAGCATTACCCTCTATGTGACCATCTCAGGTTAAGAATCGATAAGTGTGACACTTGAGATAGACTTTATGATAGTCGTGACGACACTTGTGCAACAGTGATCAAGACTTTGTGTATGAGTGTGACAGGTGGTTACATGCCTAGAAAAACTCGTATACAAAAAGATCAACCTTTGAAACCGCTAGAAAAGGTTCGCAAACATGAAATAATGGTCAAACATGCCCAAAGATGACAATTGATCCAACAAGCAAAATGGAGCAAAACACTTAAAGGAAACACGTGGAATGAATTTTAGTGCTTGCAACCATATATTTCATTGAAGACATAATGATATGACAATGATAATCAATCCTTCATGCTACACATAAGAGGTGCATTTCAAAAAGATGTGCTTTGTTTCCCATACCTACCCTCCAAAGGGTTATGCATCAGATGGAGTCTTTATGCGGTCTCAATCTTCTATCATACCCTCGGTTCCTTGGTCTTCTTATCTGATAACTATCTTTTCTCCTCATCTCCTTGAGAGTCATCTAGCATGTCATCCTTATTAATCTCCTTCTTCATCATCTTGTCATAGCCTGGTAGAATTCCTATTTCTGTAATCCACTCATGATAAGACAATATCAATCTCATAAACCCCTAGTCTAAGATGCATCACTTGGATTCATGAATTGGGAGAGGATTGAGTGAAAGGCCAAGGGAGGAGGCCTAGTGGCTGCGTAGTTGCACAGTTCAAGTAGCCAAGGATCAAGCTTGATCACTGAGACTGCATAGTGCACAACTCAGGCCAGACTGAGGGAAATTTCTACACAGCTTAAGCATGTATTGGCTACTGCGTGATAAGACCCTGGGAGGAAAAATCTATGTAGTTTCAAGAGGAAAGGGGAACTAGGTAGCTGAGAAGCTTAAGGGACAAAACTGAGCAGTTTCTGGAGACAATGATTTCTAGCTAAGGGAACGACACTAAAGGAAGAATTTGCATAGTTTTGGATGCCAAGGGAGGCTGGGATTTCTGCGCATTGTGTAGTTCCACCAAGAAAGGAAAAGGCTTAATGGTTGTAGATGCGAAGTGCACAATTTAGAAAGGTTGGATGAGGCTAGGTTGTTAGGAAACCTCTGAAATTTGGCTAAGTGTGGGATCAGTGGAGCTGATGTGAACAGTGATATAACTTGACTATGATCACACACTTGAACACTTAGTGATACAACATAGACCATCTAGAACATAATAAAACATACTTCGCTTAATGCAACAACCTTTGTGGTAGCTTACGAAAAGTGTGGCTCCAATAATAGAATTCGTGAGGATAAAGGAGACACTTGTGCAATAGTGTGTGAAACTTTGGAAATGAGTGTGAAACATGTTTATAGGATGAGAACAACCCATTTTCACAAAGATTTCCCCTTGAAGCAAAAAAAAAACTTCCCTTTGCATGACAGACAATAATCCCCATGTTTGAAGATGACGCATAATATATAAAGATAAAAGCGTGAACAACTCTTAAGATCGAAGAAGGGAGCTTGAAATCACCATCTTACCAAGAAGTTACTAAGGATCGATCCATCAGAGGATTGACAATAGGCTCCAAAATTCAAGTGTAGGCCAAAATTTTGGAGGGTTTTGTAGCCGCTACAACACTTGGTGACACACTGGCAGAATCCAACTTCTCTGTCTTGTTTCATTTTTAGTGCATGGACTTTGTCCTTCAGGAAGTATTGATCCATCGTGCAAATTACTTCGACTTCTCTACTTACCCCATGGGTAGGCATGGTCCCCTTTGTACCTTCTTAGTTGAACACAACATAAGATTCAGCCAGATCAGTGTTTCGAATTGGGAAGGATAGTTTAGCTCGTGAGCTTAAGATTATTCAGAGTATAGTTTTCCATCTTTGGTGTTGCTCTGCTTCCAGTAGGCATGGACAGTACCCCTGCGGAGTCACGCAGGAACACATGCATTTATCCACTGCTAGAGAGCCTGGACAATACCCCGGTGGATTTGTTTGTTTCACCTCTCTATGTAGGAAGCCTTTCTCTTCATTCACCTTTATTTATTTATTTAAAGAGAATTGTGCATTGGCTCTTATCTATTTTGGGGCAGAAGAGGGATCCTGACTTATTAAGAGCGATAGAGGTTGTTCCTTCAGAGAAGCATATAAAGGCCTATGATTTAGGTTTTCTCATTCAGATTTCCCCCTTCTCCATTTCTACTAGTTGGATAAGCTTGAAAATGCCAAAGAACAAAACTAAGTATAGGCATGAGTTTCCCAGACTAAACACAGATTCATGGCTGGACCAAAACTCTCCTTACAGATGGATCATATTTTCTGTTGGGACTTCATCAGCCGAAATGTGTAACCAACACAAGGAAGATGGAAAGAAGATTAGCCAAGTGATGTAGTGCCACAAGACTCTTTGAACTTCAGCCACACACACACTCGGAAGCCACAACAGTTCCGAGCACAACACTTATTCGCATATAGAGGAAAAAAAAAAAAACTCAACAAGAAAGGAAAACAAGGCAAGAAGAAAGAAACACACAACAAGGGAAAAAAATGGCTAAAGAAAAGATGATGTAGAATCAGAATAAGAAAACAAGGATAGACTATGAAAAATGAGTGCAAGAAAGGGAAAGCTAATAATGCAGCTAATCCTACTCCTAACCTAACAGCTAGAAGGTCAGGGTTACGTGTAATGAAATTTCCAGTAAAGCCACCATTGTTGTTCCTGACCTGCATCCACAAAGATATGATCAATTAAAACATATATAAAATGATTTGCAATAGAAGATATAGAAACTTGAAAATCTTGCACAAGAAAAGGAAGGCCTTTCCTGTGGGAGGAATGGTGTGTCACACCCACTACTTTCATCCAATTCACATGCTTACCTTTTCAATAGGTACCATTTTTCAACAAACCTCGGAAGCTTCTTGCGCATATGTCTTCATCTACACCAAGCTCCTTGTCAAGCATGAGGAAATATCAAAACTTATTGTTTGCTACAGATCTTTCTAGGTAAGATTGTTCCATCCATTCAACGATTGGATCGTAAAATTCATGATAGCCCTCTTGAAAACCTTGTGATCTTGGGGAAGATGAATTTTCGATTCGAGAAGCGGGATCATGATGGGAATCTTGTATGGGAAATAGATTTGATCATTCTTAGCAGTCATGCCAAGACAATGAGGACCTGTCGTAACCATCAGCGAAGGTTGAAATACCTCACCTGCTTGATAGAAATCCGAATAGAGAGATGTTGAACAATGAATATCGAAGGGTGTGAAACGACTATAATTGGATTTGTTGATGTGAAAATGATAAGTCGAATGATAGTCACGAAAGATAAAGAAATGTCCAGATGAGCTTATTAAATCATTAGATTCCCAGTTTGCAATAAACAAAGAAAAAACAATTTGAAAAATCTTGTGAATGTTATGAACAATCGAACCAAGTTCCTTGCAAGCCAGATATGACATACACCTTCCTGCAACGTCATCAAAAGAGTTTAAAAAGGATGTTAGCACCACGAATGCATGAGACCATTTGAGGCATGGTGAATGGAGAAGAACTTGATTTGTGTGACAAATTGTGCATCCATTATTACTCAAGGAGATTTCTGGTGTGATGAGAGGACATATTTGTAATATTAGATTCGCGAGGAGCTGACCATTAAGGAATTAAGTATGATTCTTGAAGGCAAAGATAGTCCTTGAGATGATCAACTTCACAATGTCATGACTTTATGAGAGATGGACATTCCCAACCCGAGTTTGATGTGAGATATTTGCATGAAGACGAATGAATTCTAACAAATTCTTAAATTTGGTTATAAGTAAAATCTTGAAAACTCGAAAGATCACACCCAGAATACCAAACATTTTTCACGTGAAAATCCACATTGAGTGAAACCATGTAGATATATGGATTGTGTGAGTGAAACCAAATATGATTTAGTTCGAGGGGCTTACTAGAGTTGCGAGATCTTGACATAACCATCAATGGAAGTCGAAGTGCCTCGACTCCTTGGCTGGTACTGGAAATTTCCAGTATTGTAAAATTGGATTTTGAAGCTTGAACCAAATCATGCATCATTTGAGGATGGTTGTTGTTGCTGATTTCAAAATTGCTCATCGAATGGTAGCCATCTCTCTCACAAGTCTTACCGGACTTTTCATATTCAACAATCAGATTACTCAATAGAAGAGGCTCTTCTCATATCACATTCAAAGATAAATGAATTAGTGGGATCTCATGAGCAAGTTGATTTGAAGAGTTGTCTTCATGCAAAAGAAGAGATGATGAGGGGTGGGAAGAATTCTTTTTGTTTTGATTTTTTCTAGTTTCATCATGGACAATCTCACCACCTTGTGTCAATCGAGGGGATAACTCCTTGGATTAAGAAACAAAAGGACATGGAGTATCTCCGTCGTAGGTGGATGTGTTGTGAATGGTAGGACACAAGGGAGATTGAGGTGAAGGGGAAGTTTTCATATGAACATCTTCTTTGACCGAAGTAGATTCTAGATCTAAATTAAAATCTTCATGAGGAACCAGAAGATCATATGATGTGCCTAGGAATTCGTCACGGCATACAGAAATAGATTTATCATCATTAGAATGATTACTACCCAAGGCTAGGGGTTGATTGAAATAATTGATTGTACTTGATTTTCCAACTAGATTAGCAAATTGAGAGTCATTCAAGAATGGAAATTCATTGTTTTGACACGGAAGATTTTGAAACAGAGAGGAAAAATTGAAAGTTTCCTCACATTTCTGCTTATTTACCTATGTAATGTGACTGCCTTGTACCTTATCACAATCTGAGCCAGTAGCTTGAGAATCCAGAGAATGTGGAGAACTAGCTGGTGAAGAAAATTGACCAAGTGGGTCATGGTACAAATAGTCAGGATGTGAAGAAGATAGAGGATAATAGAAATTTGGATCAACCTTGAGACTAGTGTTATGAACGGTGACATCCTCTTACGGAATGGAGGAGTGAGTCTTCATTGTAGGCTTAATGAGCCATTTTATAATTTCTTCCATTGAAGCAGGAGAAGAATGGGAAGATGGACTGGAGATTTGATTCGTAGATTTCCCAGTTTTACAATCACCACATGGAGGCACCCACATTGGGACCAGAAAGGGGGTAGGACAGGGGAAAAAAGGGATAATAAGTTCCTCTTTTGCAATTTGAGGTGCCTCGTGATTTGTAAGAGTTGGAGAAGAAGGGAAAACAAGAGGTTCAAGCTCACCATATAAGGAGACATGAACCAAGCGCTCAAACTCTTGTTTCAAGAGATAAGAGTTCAACTTTTTTTAGGAATTTCGCAACAGAGGTGAAGGAACTGATCATAAAAATCTGCAAGTGATTCATCATGATTCATTCTTAAATGACGGATTTTTTTACATACATCTTGGTGGTTATACTTATCGAAAGCTTTATACAACTCCTTGGCAAGTTGATCGAATGAATGGATAGAAACAATGCATAATGTATGAAACCATTGGTTAACACGACATTCGAATGTGAGGGTGATTAATCTAGACATGACATGTTTGGAACCCATTCCGTGACAAAAACAAAGTTCGAAAACTTGAAACAAATGTTCAAAAAAAGCTGATTCACCCTCACCATCAAACTTAAATTCAGACATATCACGAATAACTTCTGCAGGGATGGTATAATTAAGCTCTTTAGAAAAACATCCTATGATTATGATTTGGGGAAGAGCCATTTTAAATAAGAGATTCAAACTAGACTCTACGGGCAGAGCCTATCGTCTACCCTCCTTCTAGTGCCATTTTGTTGACAATGCTCGAAATTCGTCAACCAAGGGGATCTCCCAGATATGAAGTCCCAAAAAGACCTCACATATTTTGGTGTAGGAGCCCCATCTAGTATAAGGCCCAATTTCTAAATCCTCAAAGATCTTCCTTGGCTCTAGTTGTTAGCATAGGAGAGTAATGCAATGGTGTCTTCGAATAACAAGGTGAGTGTGCCTGGTAAGTGCGTAGTGCAACTGTGTCTAGGTTCTCTTACTCCAAAAGGGGGAGAAAAATGATCCTCTAAGTGAGAGGTAATAGTACCTCCCAAGAAGAGACACACATGAACCAGAAAGGCATGTCCAACGTCCAGAGGAATAGTCCACAACGGATGTGGCAGTCATTATGACCAATGAACAAGGGGAGATCCATATAACATCTAGCAGATATGATGGTTGTTATAACCGATAAGTAAGAAATGATTTGTCTAGTATCCTGCAGAATAGAACACAAGGATGAGACAACAGTGAGAAACATTACAACACATTCCCAACAAGTTAAGAACTAAAACAACTGAAATAGTTAAACTATCTTAGTACATGTGAAAACAAACATGAAATATAAATGCTTATAGAATAGTTTTACAAACATCCATAAGTCATGCATGGAAACGCGTTGGCCTGAAAAGGCTTCTGTAATTAAGAAAAAATTCCAAGACACATATTCACATTGTACATCACTAGCCCCAGTAGTGGGATATTGGAGCCACTCCTTGCTCCTCAAAGAATTGAATGAAACTCTCTATGATTTTCGGGACGAGCCAAGGTGAAAAGTATTTGCTCATACAAAGAGGGGGTATATATAACCAAAGGGGTGATGCTTACCTCTTGTGACTCTTTGACTACCCTCATAATTGTTCAACTTCCTTTGACTTTTCAACTGGCATGACTCTTCAAAATAATGTGTGTCCATTGGACTTCCACTTTACATTAAATTTGATTACAATATACATGGCTCATAATAGTGATGTGGCCTTTGACAACTCATGACAGGACTTGACATGACATTGCTAACATGGAATGGCTTGTTGATGTGGCAATGTCAAGCTGTCGTTGTTGAGTGATAGATGTGTTCTTGGATGTGCTTTCTCTTCTCCTCCACATAGCTTAATGATGTAGGGTCTTCAATAATGTTTGGTCTTGAGAGGTGGTTGCATACATGTGTTCCTTTTGCTTGCTCTTGATAGGTTTCTTTGCCTGCCTAGTTGTAAGTGAGTCTTCAAGCATGTTTCCTCCTTCTTCATCATCTCGCTATGATTTAACAATGTTCCTGTTCTTGCAATTCACTCATGGCGGGATGACATCAATCCAAAAAATCCCTACTCTAAGATGGTGAATTATCATCCATGGACTGAGTTTGGGACAAGTCATAGGCTGGGAGACAGGGCTCAATGACTATGCATTGTGCAGTTCCAGTTGGCAGGGAGAGAGCTTGATTACTGAGACTGCACAAAGTGCAACTCAGGCTTCACTGACGAACTTTTGAGCATAGAACTCACTAAGGAGAAAAATTTCGCATTGGCCACAAGGAGATAGGATTGCGCAGTTCAAGTCAGTAGTGGTTGGTGCAAGGTGAGGCTAAGGGAGGTCAGTTCTGCACAGTTTTCATAAGCAAGGAGGACTGGGCAGCAGAGAGGCTTGGAAGCCAAAACTATGCAGTTCTTGATTGCAATGAGTTCCAACTGAGGGAGGACATTGGAGGACACCTTTGCGCAGATCTAGAAGCCAAGGGAGGTTGGGCTCTCTATGCATTAGGGGATTCCAACATGTAAGGGAAAAGATTGACGTCTGAAAGTGCGAAATGCATAGTTCAAGACATACTTCCCTAGGGGACAATGACTGTGCAAATACGCACTTCTATTCAATAAGGTCATGTCATTGAGGGTTGAGACTATGTAGTGCGCAGCTCAGTTGGGGCACAGTGAGGCTGAGTTGCCAGGTCGAGAAGATTTCCAAAAATGGACAAGTGTGAGGGAAAAGATGGACTCGTGATAAACTCAAACTGTGATCATACACTTAGTATACTTCGATGAATCAACAACATATACCACCGGGACAATAAAGAAAAGCATTACCCTCTATGTGACTATCTCAAGTTAATAAGTGACAAGTGCAACACTTGAGATAGACTTTAGAACAACTGTGATGACACTTATGCGACAGTGCTCAAGACTTTTTGTATGAGTGCGATAGGTGTTTACATGGCTACGACAACTCATATACACAAAGATCAACCTTTGCAACCACTAGGAAAGGTTCACAAACATGACATAATGGTCAAAAATGCCCAAAGACGACAATTGATCCATCAAGCGAAAGGGAGAAAAACACTTAAAGGAAACACATGGAATGACTTTCAGTGCTTGCAACCATATATGTCACTAAAGACATAATGATACGATAATGATAAGTAGTCCTTCATGCTACACTAATAGGTGTATTTCAAAATGATGTGTTTTTTTTCCATACCTACCCTCCAAAGGGTTATGCATCAGATGGAGTCTTTATGCAGTCTCGATCTTCTATCACACCCTGGGTTCCTTGGTCTTCTTATCTTATAACTATATTTTTTCCTTAACTCCTTGAGAGTCATATAGCATGTCATCCTTCTTGATCTCCTTCTTCATCATCTTGTCATAGCCTGGTAGTATTCTTGTATCTGTAATCCACTCATGACAAGACGATATCAATCTGATAAAATCCTAGTCTAAGATGCAGCACTTAGATTCATGAACTGGGCTAGGACTGAGTGACAGGGAAAGGGAGGAGGCCCAGTGACTGCATATTTGCATAGTTCAAGTAGCCAAGGTTCAAGCTTGATCACTGAGACTGCGAAGTGCACAACTCGGGCTAGACTGACCGAAATTTCTACACAGTCATCATTGAGGGAAAGAATTGTGCAAAGGCCACTAAGAGATAAAATTGTGTAGTTTAAGAAGGTATTGATTGTTTCAGGATAAGGCCACGAGAGGAAAAATATGGGCAGTTTCAGGAGGCAAGGGGAATTGGGCAACTGAGAAGCTTAAGGGAAAGAAATGCACAATTTCTAGAGACAGTGAGTTCCCGCTGAGGGAAGGACACTGGAGGAAGTATATGCGTAGTTTTGGATAGTAAGGGAGGTTGAGCTTTCTATGCATTGTGTATTTATAGCAGGAAAGGAAAAGGCTTGAGGGTTTTAGATGTGAATCACGCAGTTTAGAAAGGCTAGATGAGGCTAGGTTGTTAGGAAACCTCCTGAATTTGGCTAAGTGTGGAATCAGCGGAGCCGATGTGAACAATGATATAAATTGACTATGATCACACACTTAAACACTTAGTGACACAACATAGACCATCCAGAACATATTAAAACATTCTTCACTTACTTCAACAACCTTTGTGGCAGCTTACGACAAGTGTGGCTTTAACAATAGATTTTGTTAGGATAAAGGAGACACTTGTGCAATAGTGCGTGAAACTTTGGAAATGAGTTTGAAACATGTCTATAGGATGAGAACAAACCATTTTCACAAAGATTTTCCCTCCAAGAAAAATAAACTTCCCTTTGCATGACAAATGATAATCCCCATGCCCGAAGATGACACATGTGATATAAAGATAAAAGCGTGAATGACTCTTAGGATGGAAGAAGGGAGCTTGAAATCATCAGCTTACTAATAAGTGACTAAAGAACGATCAATCACAGGATTGTGAATAGGCTCCAAAATTCTAGTGTAGGCCAAAATTTTGGAGGGTGTTACAGTTGCTACAACAACATGATACATGTATATATACATAATCATATTAATATGCCAACATTATGCACGACAACACCAACTACATACCATGACCTCATGCACGACAATCATAACCATAACAATATGTGCATAACAAACCTATAGACACTGACATGCATAACCAATACATATACAACTGACATACATGCATGAAAAATAAATTATGCCCATCCAGTCCAAGTTTTGAACCTGGAAGCTCTAATACCACCCTGAAACGCCTCCTCCCGCATTTACACAAATTCACAAGCTCACCAGGGTAAACATGAGATGAGACCCAATTTCCAAGATGCACTTATGGAAAATGGATTCCACATGCCCATAACTGACTACAAACACATAGTGATACCAGATCACATTGTTATCATCCTAACTTGACCCAACACATTTTCTTTTTAGTTTCATTTCCTTAAATTTAATACAATTCTCTATTTTTGGCATTTTTTTTGGGTTCTAAACTTATGAGGACATTTTGATGATCTAAACGACATTTTCATGGAAAATGGAGAGACTAAAATATTGCTAGATCAATTTAATTATCTATTTTTAGTCTCCTTGTGGAGATCTTTGAAATGAGGTATTATTATTGTTAAACAGACGTCATATGCCAAAGTTATGACCCCGGCAAGTTGGAGGTCTGAATTACTCATTTATACAAACATTTTGTGTACATAGTACCTGTATGTTATAAATAGCTATATTTTCATTAATTCAATAATCTCCCGAGAGAACCATAATTGACCCAATGATAAAGCTAAATACTCAATCTCAACTCGGAATTTGACCTAGACCGACGAGAACATACTAGGCATTTCATCAAACATATTGTGAACATGTGATCTGCAAGTCATAAATGCATATCTAAACATAGGGGTTTGATACTTATCTTATAATCATCAATAAGGTCTAATTCCCTCTCACAATGGTTGCAATAACATGTATTAGGTCATGCATTCAATAACCATTCATTTACCAATCAAAACATGTTAAGAGCCATAAATAGAATTTGTCATAAAATCATGCATATAACCAACGTATAATCAGAATCATAACAATGATAGAATAGCCATCAAAGCCACATAATAACAAGTATAAATACTCATGAGACACAAGAGGAAAATATCTCTTATTAACATATGCAAAGCCAACCAAGTCGGGGACTACCACATACCACCTGGCCATAGATTGGTCTAAACCAAATCTCTCTTTTACCTAATCACCCTCCTGCCAAATTCCAAGCATGAATATGGGATCTCATGGAATAAACCAACCAAAACCAAGCCATGGATTCGAGAGGCCAAACCACCTCAATCCTTAACCAGTGATTCCACCTCATAGTTGGACATCACTAACCATCACCAGATCAATCTCTACGCAAACTGTCGAGTGCTCTAAAGCGTTTGTTCCAACCCGGCTCTAGGACTAGTAACTCAACCCACAGTTGTCGTGGGAATCCCTAGTGTTTGTCCAACCAAGGCTCCATGAATAGTAACTCAACCCACCAAGGGCTCCAAATCGTTTTTCCAACTAGGGCTTCCAGGCATAGTAACTCAACACAAGTTGTTCCAGGGCTTCTAGAGTCTTTGTCCAACCAAGGCTGCTAAATGTTCTTCCAAAGTTCTACATGCTCTTCCTCATTCTTAGAATATATCAATATATCATCAATGAATAAAATCACAAACTTGTCCAGATAGGGATGAACACTCTATTCATCAAACACATGAAAGTAGTTAGAGCATTAGACAAACTAAATGGAACCAGAACAAACTCATAATGCCCATACCTGGTCCGGAAAGCAGTCTCACAGATATCCTCTTCTTTGAAGCATATCTGATGATAACCTAATATCAAATCAATCTTCGAAAACACCATTGCTCCCTTCAACAAGTCAAACAAGTCATCAATCATCGGCAACAGATACTTTTTCTTGATGGTTACCTTGTTCAACTACTTATAGTCAATGCATAACCTGAGAGTGTCATCCTTCTTCTTCACAAACAACATCGGTGCACCCCAAGGTGACACACTTGGCCTAATGTACCCCTTGTCTAACATTTCCTTCAACTACAGCTTCAGTTCCACTAACTCTAGAGTGTTCATCCTGTAAGGTGCCTTGATGCTGGTACTAACTTAATAGAAAATTCTACCTCCCTATGAGGCAGCAACTATGAAATCTCTGTTGGGAACACATCCTAAAATCGAGTACCTCTTGAAGACGTTTTCATCCTCAAGATCTATCCCTTTATCACTATAAATATGCAAAATAATACACATTGTTTCCTGTGACTACACTTTTCTTGTACAGGTGTAACCACCCTAAATGATGTCACCTTCTTCTTACCCTGCAAGATTATTTGTTCTCCGTTGTCATCCAAGTACTCAATAGAATTTTCATAACAATCCACCTTAGTCCTATGAAGATATAACCAATCCATACCCAAAACCATATTGTACGATCCCAATGGAAGCACATTTATCTGCATTGATTTAGACATATCATTCAACTCAAATTCACAAGCTCTTACCCAATGATGAACTCTTTTCTTAGTACCTATAAGCAATTTTAATAACCAAGACTTTTCATGCACTTCTTTATTCAAACCACACTTATCCACCAGGTCAGGATTAACATAACTATAATTACATCAATCAAAATAGAAACAACTTGATCACAAATCTTATTGTCCATCTCGACAATAGATGCCTAGTGATCTGCTTGCCTATTATCTAATGCTACATAAATTCAACGAATACTATGTCCAAAATCCTCCACTATGTGTGCCTCCTAAGAAATGTAGATCTACAGTCTACCACCCTGATGCTGGGAAAAATCTCTTATGCGATGATCCTTGCCACAAGTTCAACATTGTAAAGGCTTCCAGCCATCACCCTTGTTCTTCTCCTTAGATTGAAACCCCTGTCCTTTGTCAGATGCATTGAACTTCTTGTGTGGCCTTACATTTTCTTTGTTACCTGTGTCTTGTAGTCTTCGTCACTTCTTATCCCAATTTCCCTTAGTCTTGTCATTACCTTTCAAATATTGTTTAGATTCAGACATGTGATTCAATTGCTCATAGCAATGCTTCAACTTTTGATGGCTTCCTCCAGCAATCTACGCTCATCAAACTCAATCCTATCCTTGAACACTATCGGTAACACACTAATGAATCTTTGAATCTTAGCTTTCTCCTCCTTAATATCTCAACAACTCCAAGAATCTGCTAGTATACTCCTCATCGGTCATACTTCCCATCTTCAACTCCTATAACTCCTTTTCCCTTTCATCACAGTACCTTTCAGATACATACTTCTTGAAAAGTATCTCGAACTCACTACAAGTCAACTCCTCTTCCTAAATTCCTCTAAAATTCTTCACATCTTCCCACCAAATGTTTGCTTTACCTTTAAGATTGAAAGTAGTTATTCTGGATTTCATATTTCCTTAATAGTCATGCAATCTGAAGAATTTATTCATCCCAAGCAAAAAATATTATGCATCCTTTGATTTCTTCATTTCTCCATCAAATGTAGGTGGCTTTTCTTTCTTGAACTCTCCTGGCAAATATTGCTTCTCACTTCTCCTATACGGATAGTGATGGTGATGACCATACTGTCTCTAGAAATCTGCCATCTCTAACTGTATCCTCTTTATCCAACCAGTGTCCTGATCAAGACTTGCTACCATTTGCACCATTTTTCATTTCCTCCTCTCCATGACTGATTCTAAGTGGTTTGTATCTTGACAAATCTGAAAAAATCTGGAGAATCACTACATTAACCTCTGCTTGTTTCTCCTATGCCATATCAAGTATTTCGTGTGAATGAATGATCCTGTTATTATCTTCTTTGCAGCTTCTTATCTCTACCTTTAAACTTCTAAATGTATATTGTATTTGAGTGGAGTACTCATCACCATGTTGCTCATCTGATTTGTAGGGAGAATCACGTGAACTATAGTCCACCATTTTCCTTGTCACCTTTGATCCTCTACTTCCTACAAACATACCATGTTAGATAAATCAAATAAAAATATAATCAAAATACCTAAGTGAATTTCAGGGGAGGCTATCTCATCTGCAAGATCAATCTATATTAGCATGTGTTAACAGTGTTGAAAATCCGTCAACCAAGGGGATCTCCCTGATATGAAGTCCCAATTAGACCTCACATCATTTGGTGTAGGAATCTGCTCTGATATAGAGGCCCGATTGCCAAATCCCTAATGTTATGCCTTGACTCTAGCTATTAGCACGCGAGAGTAATTCCATGGTGTCTTAGAACAACAAGGTGAGTATGCCTGGTGAGTGTGCAACGCAACTGTGTCTAGGTTCTCTTACTACAAAATGGGGGAGAAAAGTAAGCCTCTAAGTGAGAGGTAATAATACCACCCAGGAAGAGACACACATGAACCAGAAAGGCATGTCCAACATCCAACAGAATAGTCCATAGTGGATGTGAAAGTCATTACAACCAATGAAGAAGGGAATATTGGTATAACATCCAGCAGAATAGTCCACAAGGGATGTGACGATCATTATAACAAGATAACGACTAAAACAACCAAAATAGTTCAACTATCTTAGTACATCTGAAAACAAACATGAAATATAAATGATCATAGAATAGTCTTACAAAGATCCATAAGATGCATGGAAACATGCTAGCATGTAAAGGCTTATGTAATTAAGCAAAAGCTTCAAGACACATATTCACATTGTACATCACTAGCCTAGTAGTGGGACATTGGAGCCACTCCTTAATCCTCAAAGAACTAAGTGAAACTCTCTATGCTTTGCAGGAGGAGCCAAGGTGAAATTTCTTTGCTCATACAATGAGGGGGTATATATAACCAAAGGGGTGATGCTTACCCCTTATGACTCTTTGACTACCCTCATGATTTTTCAACTTCCTACAAATTTTCAATTGACATGAATCTTCATATTCATGTATGTCCATCGAACTTCCACTTTACATTACATTTGATATACAATATACATGGCTCATCATAGTGATGTGGCCTTTGACAACTCATGACATGACTTGACATGACACTGTTGACATGGATTGGCTTGCTGAGGTGGAAATGTCAAGTTGTTGTTGTTGCTAAGTGATAGATGTGTTGTTGGATGTGCTTTCTCTTTTCCTCCGCATAGCTTGATGATGTGGGGTCTTCAATGATATTTGGTCTTGAGAGGTGGTTGCATACATGTGCTCCTTTTTCTTTCTCTTGATAGGTTTCTTTTTCCATCTAGTTGTATGTGAGTTTTCAAGCATCTTTCCTCTTTCTTCTCCTTCTTCATCATCTCGCCATGATCTAATAATGTACCTATTCCTGCAATTTCACTCATGATGAGACAACATCAATCCAAAAAATGCCTACTCTAAGATGGTGCATTATCATCCATGGATTGATCTTGGGACAAGTCACAGGCTGGAAGACAGGGCTCAGTGACTGCACATTGTGCAGTTCCAGTTGGTAGGGAGAGAGATTGATTACTGAGACTGCACAGAGCATAGATCAGGCTTGACTGAGAAACTTTTAAGCATAGTCCTCATTAAGGATAAAAATGTCATAGTGGCCACTGGGGGATAGTATTGCGCATTTCAAGCCAGTAGTAGTTGGTGCAAGGTGAGGACAAGGGAGGTCAGTTATGCACAATTTTTAGAGGCAAGGAGGA